>JACXGI010019281.1:0-12380 GCA_016801175.1 Esox masquinongy
TATCACAGAGCAGGTGCATTTATACGGAGACTTGATTACACACAGGTGGATTCTATTTATCATCATTAGTCATTTAGGTCAACATTGGATCATTCAGAGATCCTCACTGAACTTCTGGAGAGAGTTTGCTGCACTGAAAGTAAAGGGGCTGAATAATTTTGCACGCCCAATTTTTCAGTTTTTTATTTGTTAAAAAAGATTGAAATATCTAATAAATTTCGTTCCACTTCATGATTGTGTTCCACTTGTTGTTGATTCTTCACAAAAAAGTACAGTTTTATATCTTTATGTTTGAAGCCTGAAATGTGGCAAAAGGTCGAAAAGTTCAAGGGGGCCGAATACTTTCGCAAGGCACTGTATTTCAAAACTGCTGTTGGCTATGCTGATAATAGGGAGTTCTACACTACAATGTAGTTACTCTGCCAATTCTTTCCTTACAATTCCTGCATTAGACTCAAGGTAAATATCAGCGGAATTACGAGTGACTGACCATGCCAGATGGACAGGTGCATCCTGGGATGCAGGGTCCAGGAACACACTGGTTCTCCGGCCACAGGTCCTCACAGCTGTAAGGGCAGGGCCCAGCGCAGTGGCTGAACAGCTGGCCGGATGGACACGCTACATAGGAACACATGCATTCATGTTAAAACCTAGGACCCCTACTGACCAGTACACATCCACTACACATCCAGTACTGACTCAATATATCAGATGTTGGCTGGCCTGTTGGCTGGTTGGTTTTACTGACTGTGTGTTGTGTTGTTGTGTTCTACCTGGAAGACAGCTCTTAGTGGTACAGACAGTGTGTTGTGTTGCGTTCTACCTGGTAGACAGCTGTTAGTGTTACAAACAGTGTGTTGTGTTGTACCTGGTAGACAGCTGTTAGTGTTACAAACAGTGTGTTGTGTTGTTGTGTTCTACCTGGTAGACAGCTGTTAGTGTTACAAACAGTATGTTGTGTTGTGTTCTACCTGGTAGACAGCTGTTAGTGTTACAAACAGTGTGTTGTGTTGTGTTCTACCTGCTAGACAGCTGTTAGTGTTACAGACAGCATGTTGTGTTGTTATGTTCTACCTGGTAGACAGCTGTTAGTGTTACAAACAGTGTGTTGTGTTGTGTTCTACCTGCTAGACAGCTGTTAGTGTTACAGACAGCATGTTGTGTTGTTATGTTCTACCTGGTAGACAGCTGTTAGTGTTACAGACAGCGTGTTGTGTTGTTGTGTTCTACCTGGTAGACAGCTGTTATTGGTACAGACAGTGTGTTGTGTTGTTGTGTTCTACCTGGCAGACAGCTGTTAGTGGTACAGACAGTGTGTTGTGTTGTGTTCTACCTGGTAGACAGCTGTTAGTGGTACAGTGTGTTGTGTTCTACCTGGCAGACAGCTGTTAGTGGTACAGACAGTGTGTTGTGTTGTGTTCTACCTGGTAGACAGCTGTTAGTGGTACAGTGTGTTGTGTTCTACTTGGTAGACAGCTGTTAGTGTTACAGACAGCGTGTTGTGTTGTTGTGTTCTACCTGGTAGACAGCTGTTAGTGTTACAGACAGCGTGTTGTGTTGTTGTGTTCTACCTGGTAGACAGCTGTTAGTGTTACAGACAGCGTGTTGTTCCAGGGGGGAGGAACACTCCTTTCCCCCCGGCTGTGGGTCCTGTAAGATGGTTTTGTTACGTACTGACACCCCTCCACCACATGAGGCACTGCACTCACTCCATGCCGACCACTCAGTCAGCATACAGCCAGCTACAAGGGAGTTGAGGAGAGGGAGGGAGACGGGGGAGCGGGAGGAAGAAGCAGAGAGATATTAAAAATGTATTTGACAGTGGCATAACAAACATGATGTGTCTGTTCAACTAATAAACATATGTACTATTCAACTAATGAACAGATGAACTATTCAACTGAAAAACAGATGAACCATTCAAATGAAAAAACAGATGAACTATTCAACTGAT
The DNA here is from genome assembly GCA_016801175.1 of Esox masquinongy. Lineage (NCBI taxonomy): Eukaryota > Metazoa > Chordata > Actinopteri > Esociformes > Esocidae > Esox > Esox masquinongy. The sequence goes on from JACXGI010019281.1 coordinate 1,955, forward strand.
AAACAGATGAACTATTCAACTGATAAACAGATGAACTATTCAACTGATAAACAGATGAACTATTCAACTGATAAACAAATGAACTTGAACTTGTAAATGTTGACCATGTCCCTGTCATCTGAATGGAACCATCCAGATGATTGGGAACCATATGTTGTAATGTCCCTGACCTGGACAAGGGGGCAGCAGACAGGTTTCAGTGTGGATCGTCTCAGCACAGGGAGGGCCTCCATCCGTGTCATTGCATAGACGGGTCCTTGTCCTCTCCCCACTTCCGCAGGACGCAGAGCAGGTGCTCCACTGGCCCCAGGGGTGGTAGATGGGACATGAGAGCTTGGTGCACACCAGTATGCCATTTGCACACACACTGAAGCAGTCAGGAATGGAGAGGAAATGGAGGAGGAGGTTACCACAAACTAGAATCTGAAAATAACAGATGCCATCCAGCACTCAACCTCTCCTAACTGTGATGCAGGCATGTACTCGATACATGTGATGAATGTTACAGGATGGAAGCCCACGGGTATATTTTACAAATAACACACATTTATGTCAAAGGGAGATTCTGAATGCAGAGAATTGGTTATACTTTATTAGGGATGCACAATTCTGGGTACTTTAATACATTTCCTGTTTATATATGTAACTTACATTGCTTCCTAACATAAATTTTGGGATAACCAGGAAATATTGTGTTCAGAAAGGACTGCACTCAGTATTTACACTATAATAACACTACTCTTAGTGTTGATCTTTCTGAGGCCACCTGGTGCCTCAACAGTTCCCTCACCACGTGTTGCAGTCCAGGGTGATGTTCTCAGCAGGGCTGATCTCCAGAGTGCCGTTACCCATTGGAACCCCACAGCGACACTCTGACACCTGGACACAGTCACCATCTTGCAGCAGCCAACCGTCTGGGCACCTACACCCTGGGAGAGGGAGGAGGGAGGGAGGGAGGGAGGGAGAAGGGGGAGTTGTGATATGAGGAAAGAGGATGAGTGGAAAGAGGTTTAGGGTGGAGTCCATCTGGATGGCAGTCATCTTTTTGGTGGGTTGCACAGATTGTTACACTAATATAGAGGGGTCATGGGGTCATAGGTCCTCTACCTGGGTGACAGGCTCTCTGCAGACACTGCACATGCTCCCAGAGGTCAGTGCAGCTCCGGGGACACTCATTGGCACAGGCTCCATGGTAGACCCGCCCCCTGTCCTCGCAGCGTTCGCCTAGATCACACAGCAGAGGACATAATCAACATCTGCTGAGATAACACATTGTAGGAAGGAATTAAAGCGTTCAGGATCACTGTTATCCAGTGTGAATAATGAAGTCCAGTCTGAGGTAGGTACCTGGACAGAGGCCGGTATTGCAGCTCTGTGTCTGGGTCTCCTGCATGCGACACTGGGGTCCTGGAGGAGAGGCCTGTGGCTGTCGGTGCCGCTGTCTGACCCCACCACTGCACGGATCCTGACACACACTCCACACAGTCCACACACTCCACTGGCACAAGTCTGGAAAATGAACATCACAATCACCCAACAACATCACATACATCATCCTCATCACCACCATGAGAATAACTGTGATCATGATTAACATCATCATTCACATCATCATCACCATCATCCTCATTGCAAACAATATCGCTCACATGATCATCAACACCATCCTCATCATCACCACCATCATCATCATCACAAACAACATCACACACATCATCACCACCAACCTCATCACCACAATTATCATCATCACATACATCACCCTCATCACCACCACCATCATTATCACCACCATCATCATCAACATCATTACCAATATCATCCTCACCATCATCATCATTAACATCATCACCACCATCACTACCACCATCATAATCACTATCATATCATAATCATCACCATCAGCATCACATATATCATCATCTTCACCATGATCATGGTCATTACCCTTATCACCCCATCATTATCACAATCATAGATTTCAGAACATCTTGAGTCAGGGCAGCTGTTTGTGTATAGTAAAGTACAGGCCAACCAACCTCTGCATGCGTTGGGGTCTGGACACAGCCTCTCTTCCTCTAACTCTTCAAGGCATTGCTCCTCTGCCTCCTTCCCTGACACAGGCTGGCCTGAGTCCAGGTCCAGACAGGCCCGGTACCGCTGCTGGACAGACACCAGAGGCGCAGCGCCTCCCGTGGGAGAGGATGAGGGCAGCAGGGAAGAGGCGGGGGCACACGGAGAGCAGGGGGTCCATTCAGACCACTCACTGAGAATGACTGAGAGAGGTAGGGAGAGGGAGACAGAAAGAGAGGGATGGGGTATATGCCGGGATGAAAAACATTTGAAACTCAATCATCTCAGACTTTTGGTGTTATTGTTTTCAAGACATCTTGGAAATAATTAGCCCAGACTGAGAAAAAGCTCTTTGAACTGTCATCTGGCTTAGCGCATGCGTCATTCTTCTCCAGGTGCTGAGTTGGTCTGAATGTGTCAGAGGTGTCAAACTCAGAACTGTTCTATTTTCCATCCAAACTGATATCTATGAGAGCAGGATGAATGTCATATTGTAGGTCTTACCTTCACACTCTCGCATGTCACATTGTAGTGTCCCGTCATGACACAGACTACAACACAGGGAAATGGGTAAATCAGCATTTCAAAAAAGGGCCACAATACATACGTACGTATATAACGCTTTTTGTTACTTCTGGCAATTTATTTCCTTGATTTCATTTCATTTACATTGTGCTATTACAGGACGACCACATACCACAGTCCCACTAAGCACATTTTTCCTCAAATTAATATTAGCAAAGTCAGTTCTTAAAGTAAAAATGTCTGACTGTGCAAAGAAAGTCCATATTGACACTACATACTTTCCTTGATTGGTTGAAAGTCCCACTCACCAGGTGCTGCAGCCTATGGGGATAATGGCCCCCTGTTGGACAATCACAGACACAGGCCTCCCAGAGGCCAGGTGTTGGAGGTACACACAGCCACACTGCTCTGGGGGTACACACTGTGTCCCATTCTGCTGGAGTAAGCCTTCAGGGCAGTAGCAGCCGGGCGTGCACTCTCCCAGGCCTGCGCACGGCTCCTTCTGCCCCTGTAGTACACATTGCTTCTCGCAGGGGGCGCCACACGCAGAGTATTGGAATGGCTTCTCACAGGAGTCTGGAAGAGTTAGAGGATAGAGATGTTGCAGGCAGGCATGCGCATAGACCTGCATGTACAAACGTAGGGGCAGCAGGGCGCATTGGGCCAGTTACTAATCTCGTAAGGCGATCTTTTGGTCGGCCCAACAACACAATTTTAGATTTGTACTGTACGGGATCAATATAATCACCCCATATCTGACCATTTGCATGCGACTTTTGACCCTGAAAAGAGGCTTGCAGAGGGAGATGCATTCATGTTGTTGTCTCACCGTCACAGCGGTCCAGGGAGCAGGTTCTGCTCTGGGTGTCCAGGAGGGAGCAGTGCTGTCCCCCGGTGGCCGGAGAGAGTGGTGCACGATGACGTTGCTGCCTTGGAGACACACACGAGCAGGCTGACCACTCAGTCCATTCTGACATAGGGCAGTCTGGACACACACACACACACACACACACACACACACACACACACACACACACACACACACAAACACACACAAACACACCGGGATGAAAGTAAAACATGAACAAAAAGACAGAAAAACAAAATGCATCTTCATAGTATTTGTATACCCATGTGGGGCTGAAATATATTTATTTTTGGGTCGTAATGGTTTACTTTGCAGCAGAGATAGTAGATAGGATTCTTTAGTGCCCAAATAAAAACAATTCTCAATTTTAGTGACTAACTGTGCCACAGTGTGGTTTGGTGGTTGCTCTGTAGCCGACCGGAAGGGCCTGCAACGGGTGCAGAAAACCACCCAGCACCTCACTGGCACCCAGCTCCCAGCCATTGAAGACCTCCAGCGAAAGCGGTGTCTGCGCAGGGCGCACGGAATCGCCGGGGACCCTTCACACCCATGCCACAAACTGTTTGCCCTCCTCCCATCAGGCGGGCGGTACAGGTCTCTCCGTTCTCGCACCAGCAGGCTCAGGAACAGTTTCTTTCAATCTGCTGTAACCCTCATTGCTGCTATCCCTGCATTTCAGTTGCTACCTTACTCCTTCAATATGCCTCGATTGCAAATTCAGATGCCACTGAGAATTGCCACAACTATTTATCTCACTTGTACATACATTATACTTATTACCTGTAAATTTTCTGTAAATTTGTGAATTTTCCACTGCACATTTAGTATTGCCATATGTAACGCATTTGCATTAATTGCACATCTATACATTCCACTTGTACAAAAATATACTTAGTACATTTTTCTGCACTCCTCTATTTGCACTTCTGGTTAGACGCAAACTGCATTTTGTTGTTCTGTACTTGTACCGTTCAGTGACAATAAAGTTTAATCTAATCTAATCTAATCTAATATGCTGCATATAGACAGATGATACTGAGGAGTCTGGTACAGTACAACACATGGGAATACATCCAGATGGCACCGATGCGATCCTACCTGGACACGGCCTTTTATAGCACAGCTGTGTCTCCTCTCTGTTCCTCTCAGCCTCCACCTCAGGGGGGCAGGCACCCTCCCCCCGCCTCTCCTCTTCACACACACACACCCTGCGTCGTGACAACACCCCCGCGCCACAGCTGCGGGAGCAGGGTGACCATGGTGACCAAGGACAAAGGTCATCTGGAAACACGAGAGACGTGGAAAACAAAACGAGGAATGAGTGAGAAAAAGATAGGAAATCAAATGAGGGATGGGAGAAGGACACGTGTGTAATTGTAGAACTATAATATTACAGTTTATCTAAACACACAGAAAAAAGAACGTTACAGGAACATTTAAAGTCTGAAGTCTAAATAATAACAGATTAAAATATGTGTAGACACTCATATTGGCTAAGAAATTACCAGATGGAATAGTCATTACTCATTGTGTGTATCTGAAGGGAAAAATCAATATGGTAACTAGACACTTTCCACACAATGGACTGAATCGATTGTTTACACTAAACCCCAGGGTTAGGGGCAGCTTTGTAACTGGTTAATGGTAGCCTTAGTTACCGAGACAGGGATGGGCGTGGCAGTCTTGGGCCTCTCTGTCTGATCCACTGCAGTGTGTCCCGTTATTACGAGGCGGCGGGTTGATACACGCGCGACTCCGAATCTGATTGCCCCGCCCACACGTCACCGGACAGTCCGACCACACCGACCAGGGAGTCCAACCACCATCGACTGGACAACAGGAGTGATTGACAAGATATAAACCCAATAACAAGACATGGCATGTAATGTATTGTTTTCATTATATGTGACAGGTTTTCTATCTGCAGTGATATTTACATGGCATGTCAGTGAAATGATTAGGCAGTCAATCAGAGCATAATAATCTTATGCAAATGCAACAGATTGCGAAGGCTGGTGCAAGTTTGTGAACATAGCCCACCCACCTCGACAGTCAATATCTTGGCAATAGTCTCCCTCTGGAGTACATGTACTGAGAAAACAAAAAATACATTTTAGAATAAAATTGGTGCAAACCTCAAAAAACATAACCGTCTACTGTTCCACTGCCGTCACTTTCAAGCAAATCCATATTTCAATAGTTTGGATTTTAATTTGATGACCTCACCACTGTTTACATTCTCCTTGTAGCCACGTGTCTCCCAAGGTCAGCTCCTGGTTGTCATGGACACAGAGGGGCGGGCAGGGCCCGGGGTCACATGACTTGTGCTGAACCTCCTCAACCTGGCAGCCCGCTCCCTCACTCTCCGCTATTTGAGATCTGACATGAAACAAACACACACATGAACGCACAAACACACACATGAACGCACAAACACACACATGAACGCACAAACACACGTAAACAGACGATTACCTGTGTGTCTGTGTGGGTCTCCTGTCCTTTCGCTTTCTCACCTGAAACGAGATCTCTTTCCCCGCCCACAAGTACTGCTGCAGGACGCCCAGTTAGACCAGGAGCTCCAGGTGCAGCTGGCCTCTTGGCAACTCTGATTGGTGCAGGACAGCAGACCGTCTGAGCAGCTACAATTATTACAGTCCACCTGGTGCCAGCTACCTGCTGCCCAGCTCTGGCCAAGGGAGTCCAAACAGTCACACTGCCACACCTGCACACACATGCCTTCCTGCTGCAGCTGACCTGAACACAGACACAGACACACACGATAGAATTTTTGTCCCCATGAATACGGGTTGTTTGGAACAAAAGTGTCTACTGAATGGCAGATATTGTTAATTGTCATTATAAATGTTAATGAGCGGTCCGCCCGAGGACACACTGTAAGCGTCATGGCTATGTTTGTTCAACGCTTGATTCCGCACGACCTGTTGACAGTCATCAACACCTGTGTCCTTAATCCATTAGTTTTGGTCTGAGTAGAATATCCATTAAACGGAAGCCCACTGATCTTGCTACTCAGCACCGCTAACAAAGACACCAGCAACAGTCACAGCCAACATTTTACTACACCATGGAGTCGTCAGGTTACCCTTTGGGCAGCGGCACCCAGACTGGCACTCTGAATTTCCCTGGCACTGGATGCCCTGCTGAAGGTCTGAGCAGCGCTGAGGACACTCGTTGGCACAGGGCACAAACACCTGGCCCGCCGGGCAGCCCTTCTCATCTAGGCAAGAGACGAATGTGTGTAGAAGTTGAGCACAGCACATCAAAAACACACCTTCAGTCCAGCAATTTTGTTTTTTTTTCCCCAAGAGGGACTGGTGCGGTTAATGAGAAACAGCAGTCCAGTCTTACCACAGGGTTTGGTGTTGCAGGGTTTCACCTGATTCTTCTCTCCCTCACACTTGTTCCCTCCGTTTTTGGGCGGGGGGCTGGAGCAGGAACGGGTCCGGACGGAGCGCCCGCCCCCGCACCGCTTGTCACAGAGAGACCAGGGACTCCAGCGAGACCAACCTCCATCCACTGACAGATAGAGAGAGAGAGAGAGAGAGAGAGACGGTCCATTACAACCATACCTGAGCCCCTAGACCACAAACCTTTTAATGGTCTCATGTAGTTCTCAGAGGACCTTCATACTGAGCCACAGAACAGCCTGGAACTATCAACGTATTACTTCCATCCATCCAAAGGCTTTCCTCGATCAGAATTCAGATGAAACGGCCGCGGAAATAGAAACACGCTAGTCATCAGAGCATGACACCAACAGAACACGCATGTAGCGGACACAACAGCTGTTCAGAGACAAAACACTGTCACACAATATATCGTGATAATCAGGTTATCAGCGTTCACCCACCTCGACAGGCCCGGATGTTACAGAAGCGGTTATCCTGGTTACCACCCAGGATGTCACCACACCAGGACCCATTGACACCGGGAGGTAGGAAAGTGCGTAACCTCTGCTGCTGGCCCACGCCGCAGGAACGGGAGCACGCGGTCCACTCGCCCCACCCCGTCCAAGTGCAGTTCCTCTGGGCACAGTCGTCCCCTACACAGGCTCCTGGTTCACACATCCGGTACATACATGGAAGGGCTCACATAACTCAACAAAAAAAGATGCCCGTACAACTGTTGCACTGAACTGGAGCCTATCTAAGAGGAGTGTAGCCGGGCCCGGGGGCGTGGTTCAGTGGGGTCGTTACCAGGGCACTGGGGTAGATTGCAGGCCTTCTGCTGGAGGGTTTCCCCTGAACAGTGAGGTCGGACACAGTGCCTCTGGCGAGACTTGAGGGCCGGGGTCAGGGAGTCGCTACAAGTCCGAGAGCAGGAAGTCCACGACGACCACTGAGAGAAACCAGCATCCTCATCTACAAGTGCGTGGGAGGGGTGTAAGCTTCAACATGTCTACGTATGATTAACGAGTGCCTATATAAAACATCAAAGGAAGTAAAGGGAGAGATAGTATCAAACAGAAACAAATGAGGCCTGTCGTTTAAGGAAGTAATTCATTAGTATTGAATTACCTGGTAGAGAGGGTTCCTCTGTGGGGCCGATGATCACTGTGAAAGCAATTACACAGCAGATAAGCTCACATCACAGTGTTACATGACAGGATGGGATTCCGCTCCGGGACCGTCCACGGACCTACCTGGGCAGTCCGGAGCCTGGCAGTAGGTGCTCTCCTGATGGGGCCCCAGGCAGTCCCTCCCCCCGCGGGCCGGGGCCGGGTGGCTGCAGGCTCGGGTGCGAGTCTTCAGGCCCAGGCCCCCACAGGACAGGGAGCACTGGGTCCAGGGGCCCCAGGGAGACAGGCCACCGTCGACAGGACACAACTCCAAAGTGCAGTTCCACAAACCGTGCCGGCACTCGCTACAGGGAGACAGGTGGTTCAAAAAATATGTTGGACAAAGGATGTAAGTAGGCAAACTCAGTCTGCTTGTGATGGCTATAACAAAGGACACCCACTCACAGCGCTTTATTAGCGAGCCGGGGTGACCAGATTCTGGTCTTGAGCAGGGAGAGTAGCTCCATTAAACGTTCTGAATATATTTTAAACAACACATTCAAAACACCTGGCGTGGGAGTAGACGTGCACTTGTCTAAGAGCAAATAGCTTTTAGAGAACATATCCAAAGATTAGTATGCTTTGGTGTATCTCTCACACTCACCAAGCACTGCAGTCATGTAGGAACATCTCCCCTGACTGGAACACTGACCCCTGGGTAAGGTTATGGTGGGCCAATACTGGGGTCACAGATACATTCTGGACTGAGGTCAGGAAGTCCTTGTCCACCACGCAGGGGCACTCCTAAAACATGGAACACAGTGGACTGTTAACTGCATTATTCATACAGTTTGTTTATGTCCAATAAATAATTATATTTATCCAAAATACATTTTGGGGAAACAATATATTCTTCTTAAAATAAATCAAAGCAAATGTTCATTCACAGAGGATTATTATTACATCTATTTGATACAAGTTGAAAGAATTGAACAATTCTTTTATTTCATGTGAATTTCATTTCCACTGAAATTCACATGAAATAACCTTTCATTTATCTGAAATACAAATTGAGTAACCACAGTGACTGGCCTGGAAACAGGCTCCGTTGTGATGGAAGGTCTGTGGGGGGCAGTGACACCCCTCCTCGCAGCCGTCTGAGTAGCATCCCTCTCGCCCGCTGACCTGGGCACAGCTGAATGGGCAGCCTTCTCCCCGTTCGCACTCCCTGTACAGGCGACCTGGGGGGCAGCCAACCTCTGGTACCCAGGAAGGGGTTTGGGCACGATGGGCAGGCAGAAGAACAATTGTCAACATACAGTACAGGCCAAAAGTTTGGACACACCTTCTCATTCAATGCGTTTCCTTTATTTTCATGACTATTTACATTGTAGATTCTCACTGAAGGCATCAAAACTATGAATGAACACATATGGAATTATGTACTTAACAAAAGTGTGAAATAACTGAAAACATCTCTTGTATTTTAGATTCCTCAAAGTAGCCACCCTTTGGTTTTTTGATAGCGCTGCAAACCCTTGGTATTCTCTCAATGAGCTTCATGAGGTAGTCACCTGAAATGGTTTTCACTTCACAGGTGTGCCTTGTCAGGGTTAATTAGTGGATTTTTTTCCCTTATTAATAGGGTTGGGACCATCAGTTGTATTGTGCAGAAGTCAGGTTGATACACAGCCGACAGCCCTATTGGACAACTGTTAGAATTCATATTATGGCAAGAACCAATCAGCTAAGTAAAGAGAAACGAGTGGCCATCATTACTTTAACAAATGAAGGTCAGTCAGTCCGGAAAATTGAGAAAACTTTGAATGTGTCCCCAAGTGCAGTCGCAAAAACCATCAAGCACTACAATGAAACTGGCTCACATGAGGACCGCCCCAGGAAAGGAAGACCAAGAGTCACCTCTGCTGCTGAGGATAAGTTCATCCGAGTCACCAGCCTCAGAAATCGCAGGTTAACAGCATCTCAGATTAGAGACCAGCTGAATGCCACACAGAGTTCTAGCAGCAGACACATCTCTAGAACAACTGTTAAGAGGAGACTGCGCGAATCAGGCCTTCATGGTCAAGTAGCTGCTAGGAAACCACTGCTAAGGAGAGGCAACAAGCAGAAGAGATTTGTTTGGGCCAAGAAACACAAGGAATGCACATTAGACCAGTGGAAATCTGTGCTTTGGTCTGATGAGTCCAAATTTGAGATCTTTGGTTCCAACCGCCGTGTATTTGTGCGACGCAGAAAAGGTGAACGGATGGATTCTACATGCCTGGTTCCCACCGTGAAGCATGGAGGAGGAGGTGTGATGGTGCTTTGCTGGTGACACTGTTGGGGATTTATTCAAAATTGAAGGCATACTGAACCAGCATGGCTACCACAGCATCCTGCAGCGACATGCCATCCCATCCGGTTTGCGTTTAGTTGGA
>JACXGI010019282.1:0-12290 GCA_016801175.1 Esox masquinongy
ATGGACAGCCTTTATAGCCTTGGCTGCTCCCAGACCCACCTCCATCTGGGGACACGGAGACAGGTTATTAAGACCTGAAAACACACATTATTCCCCGTTCTCAAGACCGGTTTTTAACGATTACAACACTACTTTCTTTTTATGACCGGCGTACCAGCTCATTGTAGTTGGGTGCTGAGATGTTTGGGTGTCCGTAGGGCACAAGTATCAGCTGGCTATAGGAGTGGATGGTTAAGAAAGCCAGGATGTCTTCACTCATCTTCCCCAACATGTCGGTCACGGCCCGGGCCTCGGGCTCCGAGAGAGCCTTGGTGCCGCAGTAGGTCTGTTCACAGCAGTTTGTGGAGACACCAACCACTACAAAGACAGAAGAGGAAATAATTTGTATGGGTGCGTAGTCACGGATGCATTTACTTAGATAGCCGAAATCAGATCTTTTGCCAGTTATTTGCATGTCTTGCAAAACCTATAGCATCTTTTCATTAACTGCAAAAACATATTTTTTTCTTCACAGATCTTATATGGGTCAAATGTAAATTTCAGTTTACACAGTCAAAAAGAGCATGAGATGACCTTTAATCTCAAGAACCCAAAATCTGCATGCTTAAGAACACAGAAATCCTGAAAACAAGCAGAATTTGGGCTGTAAGGTTACATTGTAAACAGTCTTAGGTTAAGAACCGTACTCACTGCCCCAGTTAGCGTTGAAGTTGCGATTGAGATCCGTTCCATAACAGGTACATCCATCTGGTCCTGGAGATCTGGACTTCCTCCACAATCGAGTCTAGAGAGATATGAACCACTAGTCACAGGCTGGAAGTGTTCTACTGGAATGAATCATAATTATGTTGCAGTCAACCAAGCAAGTAAATGTTGCTGCCGTTACATATAAGCCTCAACATGCTGTCAAATCTAGTCATGTTAACCTGTTTCACGAGCTCCCCTGCTACATAGAAAGATGGTTGATTGGTGAGATTGTAGGTCGCTGCAGACTCTGTACTTACACTGTCATTTAGCCAAGAGTAGATATAGCCGTCAACGTTTAACACTGGAGTGATGTAGAAATCCAGGTTTTTCATAATCTCCTTTACTTTCGTGTCAGTTTTGTACGTTCGCAGGATCTATTGGTAGAAATAAAATGATTTGATTAGAGATTAGATTAGATTGAACTGTCATTGAACAGTACGAGTACAGTACAACAAAATGCAGTTAGCATCTAACCAGAATTGCAAATAGAAGAGCGTAGGAAATCTGCAAGTATTAAGTAAAGTGTATGTTACAAGTGGAATGTATAGATGGGCAATGAAGGCAAATACAGTGCAAAATGACAATTCTAAATGAGCAATGAAGGCAAATTGGGGAGGGCAGAAAGTGTACAAATTTACAAGTATTAAGTATATGTATGTGCAAGTGGGAATGAATAGTTGTGCGTTGAGGCAAATGCAAGTACAAATGGCAATTCTGACTATGCAATCAAGCAAGTTGAAGATGTAAGGTAGTCTGTGCAACTGAAACGCAGGGATAGCAGCAATGAGGTCCCCGAGGTAGACATGTAGTGCAGCAAGGTCCCTGAGAGTCAGTACTAAGCGAAGGGCATGTGGATATGGTTAGTGATGGGATGAGTTTTCTGACGTACACACACTGCATACACTATACTTAATATTTGTACATTTTCTGCCCTCTATTTGCCTTAATTGCGCGTTTAGAGTTGCCATTTGTACTACATTTGCCTTCATTGCACATCTATACATTCCTCTTGGAACATACAGTGGATATAAAAAGTCTACACACCCCTGTTAAAATGCCAGGTTCTTGCGATGTAAAAGAATGAGACAAAGATAAATGTCAGAACGTTTTTCACCTTTAATGTGACCTATAAAGTGAACAATTCAGTTGAAAAACAAACTGAAATCTTTGAAGGGGAAAACTAAAAAACTCACAACAACCTGGTTGCATAAGTGTGCACACCCTTAAACTAATACTTTGTTGAAGCACCTTTTGATTTTATTACAGCACTCAGTCTTTTTGGGTAGGAATCTATTAGCATGGCACATTTTGACGTGGCAATATTTGCCCACTCTTCTTTGCAAAAGCGCTCCAAATCTGTCAGATTGCGAGGACATCTTCAGATCACCCCACAGATGTTCAATTGGATTCAGGTCTGGGCTCTGGCTGGGCCATTCCAAAACAATCTTCTTCTGGTGAAGCCATGCTTTTGTGGATTTGGATGTGTGCTTTGGGTCGTTGTCATGCTGAAAGGTGAACTTCATCTTCAGCTTTCTAACGGACGCCTGAAGGTTTTGTGCCAAAATTTCTATTCATAATTCCCTCCACCCTGATTAAGGCCCTGGTCCCAGCTGAAGAAAAACATTCCCAAAGCATGATGCTGCCACCACCATGCTTCACTGTAGGTATGGTGTTCTTTGGGTGATGTGCGGTGTTGGTTTTGCGCCAAACATACCTTTTGGAATTATGGCCAAAAAGTTCAACCTTGGTTTCATCAGACCATAACACATTTTCCCACGTGCTTTTGGGGGACTTGATGTTTGTTTTTGCAAACTTCAGCCGGGCTTGGATGTTGGTCTTTGTAAGAAAATGCTTCCGTCTTGACACCCTACCCCATAGCCCATTCATATGAAGAATACGGGAGATTGTTGTCACATGTAGCACACAGCCAGTACTTGCCAGAAATTCCTGCAGTCCCTTTAATGTTGCAGTAGGTCTCTTGGAAGCCTCCCTGACCAGTTTTCTTCTTGTCTTTTCATCAATTTTGGAGGGATGTCCAGTTCTTGGTAATGTCTGTTGTGTCATATTTTCTCCACTTGATGATGACTGTCCTCACTGTGTTCCATGGTATGTCTAATGCTTTGGAAATTCTTTTGTACCCTTCTCCTGACTGATATCTTTCAACAATGAGATCCCTCAGATGCTTTGGAAGCTCTCTGCGGACCATGGCTTTTTCTCTGAGATGAAACTAAGAAAATGTCAGGAAAATCCTACTAGAACAGCTGAACTTTATTTGTGATTAATCAGTCACTTTAAATGATGGCAGGTGTGTAATGACTTCTATTTAACATGAGTTTGAATGTGATTGGGGATGTGGCTGTGTTCAGAATTCACCAGTTATAAGAGGGTGTGCACACGTATGTAACCAGGTTATTGTATGGTTTTTATTTTTCATTTTTCTCCCTCGAAGATTTCAGTTTGTTTTTCAATTGAATTGTTCACATTATAGGTCACATTAAAAGTGGAAAAAGTTGATTTCTCTTGATTTATCTTTGTCTCATTCTTTTACATTACAAGAACCTGGCATTTTAACAGGGGTGTGTAGACCTTTTATATCCACTGTACATATACTTAATACTTGTAAATACTGGAACATTTTCTGCCCTCTTCTATTTGCAGTTCTGGTTAGATGCTAACTGCATTTCGTTGTACTGTACTTGTACTTGTTCAATTACAATGAAGTTGAATCTAATCTAAAAGGGGGATTTCTGACGTTCACACACTCACCCCTTGACATATCAAAAGATCAACATTTGCAGTGTAATTGACACACACACCTCTTTAACAAAGTACTGGCAGAAAGCAGGAGCAATCCACTCTCTGGCGTGGATCCCACAGTCCATCCAGATAGCCTTTTTCACCTCTGTGGAATTCAAACCAATCTGCACCACCACAATTAAGTATAATATGTGAGAGATTAGTATATTCAAGTTTTATTTTCTTTAACTGAGTGTTGGCCAACTTTGCCTTTTTCTCCTAGACGGTTCTGTGATGTTACATACAGAATAGGTCTATAGGAACTCCACTGTGGATTATAGAGCCACCACTCTGGCTAATCCAGGAGAGAGATGAATTACCTTCAGTAAGGTGATGTTCCTTTCCTCATAGGTTTGACCGTAGACCATGGATGAAACAACATCTGGGTTCTCCCTCTTCATCTTTTCCATCCAGTCACTGATCTATGGGTAGCATCATTTAGATGTGTGCGTGCATGCGTGCGTGCGTGCGTGCGTGCATAGTCATTCTCACCTCTGTCATGTTGTGGTATCTGGTGTAATAGTTCCTCTCAGTGGTCTCTCTTCCATTCCACACAGCACTGTACAATTACACACACAATTGCCAATCTGGACATTTTTATTAACCTTGGATTAACTTGTGCAATGTAAATCCAACCAATATATTTTTTTGTCAATTTAAAATGAATTCACTCGTTGTATTTGCTGGTTTTAAGTTATATCTGTATGTCAGACTGGCCCGGTCATCATTTACATCAGTGTTTCTCAACCTTGCTCCTGGACGCCCCCCTGCCCTGTGTAGAAAATGTATTATCATCCTTATTTATTCATTATCTTATTAGAAGGGTTTTGTATTCTGTATGCTTGATCAATTACACATATACTGAAAGACTTGTCTCTCTCTGTCTCCAACTTGAACAGAGCTCGTTTCCGTATTGGGAAGAGCATAGTTAACTTAAGTCCCCATATAGTAAATGTCCATATTTATATATCTCAGTCTTTGACCGGGTTGTCTGGGCAACCGACATTCTATGATTTTCTGTGTCTTTTGGAGCTATCTGAGTGCAACCTTGCATTTTTAGACTACCCCATAGTGGCGACTATTCCTTGTATGTACATTCTGCAAATGCTAATTCCGTCATCTGTACTGTGGGAAGAGAATATAAGCTTGAAACATGAAATGCACAATCAGAACAATCTGTCATGACGTTACTCTGCTGGTCTCTGTACTCATTCTGTGTTGATGTTGTGACGGTTGTTCCCATGGATCCACGTAATTAAACTTGAAATAATCAACTGTTATACCAGACTCTGAGGAGTTTTTATTTTAATAAATCGTGAACATTTTCCATCTTCCACACCTGCATGTTTTAGATCTCTCCCTGCCCCAACATACCTGATGTAGCTCATGAAGGACTTGATAATGAGCTGATCATTTGAATCAGGTGTGACAGAGCAGGGAAAGATCTAAAACATGCAGGGCAGTGGAGCGCCCCGGAGCAGGGTTGAGAAACACTGATTTACATGATGCTAACATTTGTAAAGTTTGAGTATCCCTTCAAGACTCACCTGTCTGGGGCTCCATGTCCATTCTGCACAGTCAGAGCTAACAGAACCAATCCAACAGAACCGAAACACAACATCATAAATGTAAGTCCCTCTTGCCTTTTGACTGACCTTAATGTCTTTTCCAACTGTCTATTAGTTTGTCAATCAGTTTACCTGTAGGGAGGGGACTTTAAACTATTCCCTATCTAGATAAAGACTCACCTTTTCCACAAAAGGACTGATTACCTCAGTCGCACCCTGTTTCCTCTGTTAATGAGTCATCTGAACTGGAACGCATATGGAGATACTTCAGAAATATCACAGGAAACATTTTGGCATTTTGTATATTTACTGATATGTTTGTTTTGCCGAATGCCCCAATTTGCTAGTCTGTTGACTTGGAATTTCATGTTTGTGGAAATAGATGGACATTGTGTTTGGTCGTACAACTTCCACTGACAAGGTTTTAGAAATCACAAATAAAGATTAAATCAACGTTTGGAATGTTAAGACACATCACAATCATTGGGATCCTGAAATTTATGACAAACTGAAAGGGTGTGATTTACAGGTTTTCACGGGTCTGGGTGAAACCCAATTATTAGGAATCCAAGCTGATCTGAGTCTGTCCTGAATTTCTGTATGGTAGTTGACCCTCTGAACTGGGTCTGATTTTGTTTGGTGGTCTTGGACCTTGAGTGCTTGCGAAATACCTGATAAGCCTTCTCGCAGATCCGAAATAAGATTTGTTTTGCTCACAAACAATTCCCATTTAACACATGTTCATGTAATTGTCTTAAATGATTGTTAGATAACTGCATATCAGCCTGATTTCATTTCTTTTGTGCAAGAACTGCTGTAATGGAACGACAGTTACCTCCAAACCAACCAAGCATTGTCTGCTATCTACCATCTCAGGAAAAGTATAGGCTACAAATAATACCAAATGTATTGTGATAAAATTTTTATTAATAATTTTGTCTAACCTATTTGGTTGAATTTGCTATTTATCAATTCAGTGGGCCAAGAGCAAGCCTCCCCTATCTGGCTGATTGGATTAATCAAGCAGTCACATCGGTTTTAATTAGTGCCATTGCACGTTAAGCGGTGTCAGTCATAGATGAGGAGGTTAATGTTTAGATACCTTTATTTTTTTTAAATTTAGACATGGACATATTATTATTATTATTATTTATTATTAATATGTGATGAGACTGCTTTTGTACAGGCCTCTTTCCGATGTGAATAGACTGACCTACTACTACGTTCTTTACATTGGCTGGGAATGCCTTTATTTAATTTAATGAAATACACATTTTCCATTTCTTATGTTCAGAACGTAATATACTAGTTATATTAAATTAATTGTTTAAGGCTAATAGCCTACATTAAAAAAATTTAATATAAATAAATGACGGTCTACATTAAGCTATGTCAAAAAGGCCTATGTATACCTGTACACGTTACCATACAGATGAACTTCTCTCTTCAATAATTAAACTTTATTGTCGAACTCTAAGGCTAATAATTAACTTTTCATTGATTAATCTTTTGTCTAAATGTCAGTTGTAGTGGTGTGGAGAACAAAGAGGCCTGACGCGGAACTGCTGGGAAGCCCGTGGGCATTTATTATAAATCTAAACACAAACTAAAAGGGAAAACAAAAACACGCAACTACCATGTGGTCAATGATGGTAGCTGGAGCACAGGCCTCGGTGATGGAGCATGTCTTCTGGGCAGTCGGCTCAGTCTGCGTCACCTTCACTCTCTGGAGCATACAGACCCAACCCACAGTCTCTCCTCCTCCATACCTGTCTGAGAGTCCCTTTCATCCTTGCCCTGACGAGCCCTGATGGACTCCAGGTGTGGCTTGACAGGACTCTTGGTTTGGGCTGCATGGTTCATTCTACTAAATGGGTGGCCTTTGACTCCCTCTTATATATTAATTTGTATATAATATGAACTATGTTATGTTAAGCGTACTTTCCCGACATAATTGCACAGCCTCTAATTTAAATAAAAAAGGAAAATTACTTTTGGCTTTTTCCTTTTTAAATTCATATTTCAAGACTAGCAAATTAATAATTTTTATATAATATATACACACTTGTGTTCCTACTTTTCAGTCAACCCTGTTAGTTTGATAGAAATCCACCTGTTATATTATCCGAAAATTCCACAAGTCACACGACTTTCAGGAAGGGATATCAACTACCGCGTTGGAATAGCATGGCCTGAGTGGACGATATTGTCTACTTCTATATGTCAGTGAGCTATTTGAAGGGTAACATCAAAACCATTTGTCCAGAAAACGACATGAAGTACTACTTCTCGAGTTAGGCCTATTGGAGATAAAACTTCATAAACAATCATGTATTATCTAGTTTACTGTTTGCCATTTTAAGGTTATATGGTGTTTAGTGTTACAAGGTTGTGGGACAGAAGGAGTGGTTGGGGGTTTTGAACAAATTCTTTTCTCTTATTAATGTTTGAGAGTTTGTTTTGCCTGTACATGTCATTTAATTTATAATGTTTATAAATATGTCTCTCATAGGAGAAAAGTCAAGTAGAATCTTGGTTGCAATGGTTTACATTTAGCTTTTTTAAAACAAAATCAACAAGATCTGTTTCATGCACATGTCCAGCTCAATTAAACAGGATTAGGCTGTTCTGACTTTTCTGAACAGGTGTGGATCTTATTTAAAACTACTCAAACCGAATGTCATGGCAAAATCTTAACACCTTGACATTTTAAGCAAAAATAAAAATCACTGGCAATAACATCTGCTGTCCCATCAGCCTTGTTACAATTGTCAATGATGTTACTTATAAAATTTACTGGACAAAATTTGGAGGAATGTCAAATGATTTAATAACTTACATTAAATTGACATGCCAATAATTCTCTCTGAAATTTGAATCTACAACCTTTTAAATGGATGTCTTACAGTAAAAATTTAAATTTCTTGGTTTAATCAATTAAAACAAGTATTTTCTTAAGTGTTGATAAAAATGTATGTGCAAAATTGCATTTAGTCAAAAATATAAAAACAAACAAAATCTGTCTGGGAATTTCAATGCATCCTAACCAGGTGGGTTTTGGGGAACTGGACTTTGAACCGTTTCATAGATGATGTCAACAAATTATTATAGCAGATTAATTTAGTAGGTTAAGATAATATACAATTGCCTTACAAGTATCAAAGATTGCGGTTGTCTGGAGATTTGAGGTGGAAGAGCTAAGATAAATGCGGAGAGGCTGGCGAGAGAGCAAGAATAGTCTTTTTCTAAAACTGTCTCTGTCAATGTGGATTTGGGGATGTTTTATGATCACTCAGCCCAATTTTTTATCACTGGACACATTCCAATCTATGCCCTTGGGTAGTGTCTGTTTAAAGCTTTTACCAAGCTTAAACAACTAATGCACTACATTTGGACTAGGACACAAAAACAGTGAGACATGTGTAAATAGAACAGCAGCAACACACAGTACATCATATAAGACACATGTCATAGGGTTTATATGATACATATGATATACTTCTGAATGGATGTACTGCAATATGAATGAGTAGTTAATAAACATAGAATTTACATTTTTCAGTTCCTTCAGTGTGATGAATTAATCTGTAATTACTTGACTGTTTTCTTTGCTAGCCCACTCTATATTTAGACAACTGGTACATTATTGCTGTACTATTAAAATTTGTTTCATGCTTTGTTAGGCTTGGTTATTTTTATGGTGCTTGCTTAGCCTATTTATGAGGCTGTCTGCACCATGTCAAGGTTTGTTTTTCTTTCTAAATATATGGCTTATTTACATTACCATTCATTTTCCAAGACATATCAAGACACCACACGCTAGATTAAATTGTTGTGTACGCTTGCAAAGATCGATAGCTGAAGACTTAACCTTACAAGGTTGAATGCGCCGCCCATCCCCCCCCCCAAGTGTGAAGACATGAAGACAACTGTGTCAGACTAACTATCTTAATTACATACTACATCTGTCTGGACATGCTATTTTCATTAAATAGAAAAGGGATTTGATTGAGTCAATTATTTTAAATATTAAAAGTTCCCAACAACTTGCCTCGTGCCTCTATTCGCAGAGGATTGTGGGTATTTCCACATTTGTAGATTTGAAGATGATTTTACAAGATTTATTCAGTGGGTATAGAAAGTCTCCACCCCCTTTCAAAATGTTCAACTTTTGTTGCCTTAAAGACTGATATGAAAATGCATCAAATCAGACTTCTCTGCTTCATTTACATACAGTAACCAACAATATCTCAGTAAAAAACAATTGAAAAGTCTGAAAATGTATTAAAGTCAAAGCAAAATACCATAATGGGATAAGTGAACACCCCCTTAGCATTGCAATTGCAAAAGTGCTAAAGTATAACCAATCATCTTCCAGATCACAATTCAAGCTAATTGGTTTCCATCCGGGGTCAACTGTAGTGATTTTGATTAGTTCAGAATAAAAGCAGTTGTTCATAGAGGACTCCGCTTATTAGTGGTGCAATTCAAAGCAAAAAATCCACACTGGGCAGAAAGATACTTTCAAAAGGTCTACAAGAATAGGTTGTGGAAAGGCACAAATCAGGGGATGGCTATCAAAAGATATCAAAGACTTTATCTGTCCCTTGTAGCACAGGGAGAGAGTGCTGTGTGCGAGAAAGACAACAATGTGAAATGTATGTATGAGATGGGGAATAAAGTGTGTGAGAGGATGTGTGAGTTAGGGTATGTGTCGAATTAAAATATCTTAAAAATATGGAATGTTTTGTAGTGTTTTCCATTGAATGATGATTTCTTGTGGTACACATTGTACACAAATAAATTAGCTGTGATTTTGAGATTTTTCTTGATTCAGGTTCGATACAATATTTGCTAGATTTGTCCCCCACATAAGGCCTAGATCCAAATGCCAAGGTTTGCCACTGTGTTTAATTATTTAAGGATTCCTTTCAAGGTTGACATTTTGCTAACGACTTCCACTTATTTGGACTTTTGAAGTTGACATGGACTGTTTGAAGACCTTCCAGTTTAAAGATAGAGACTGACAGAGAGAAATAGCTAGAGAGAGTTGAAAAATGCACTACAGAGAAAATGTACAACATGTTTAAACCCAACCAAACAACAAAACAGTTTTATTCTCTTTTCTTCAGCCTTGGAAATAGTCAGTGTTAAGTTACTGAATTAATAATGTTTGATTTTACTACAGATTACAAACTCTCTCTAGTTGATATTGAGTTATCAGCAGCCATTTTTTTGTTATTACGTATTCCATTACCTCATGGTTAATGCAGTTTTATTATGTCTTGTAATGGGTTAATGAGTACTAGTCTGAACAATGTTCACAGGTTCAACTCCGGGGTGGAGGCAAGTGTATTACAACCTCTGGATTTGATTGATGAATTAGACAATACAGCTCATATTTCAACTTTGTTGTAGTGATTATGTTTCTAGTTTTAGCATGTGAACACCTCAGTTCGGAGTTAAACATGTTGAAGGGCAGCAGAAGTTCAGGTTGTGTGCCCCCTCACACGTGGTACTAACCATGCAACTTTAACAATATAAGTCTGAACATTATGCTATTTTATTGCATTATGATGATAAAAAATATGAGCTAAAGAATTCACAAGTAAAGAACATTCTTTTAGCGAACTACCTGATTAAATCGTTAATGTTTGTACCCCAACTGTCTTTCCCTAATGTCACCCTTGTCAAAAAAAAAACCACAGAACTTTCTATAATGCTTTGCAACCATCCTTTGTAATTCTCATTGGAGTTGTAGTACTTTTTTTACTTGTTGGGTCCAATACAAAGCATGTATTGGAACCAATTTTCTAAGATTATTTTGGGGCTTATGGGGTTTTCATAGAAAACAATCCTGTGAAAGTTCTTCTTGACTTGGTTTCAATATCTGGTTTTATTCGTTTGGAGCCCTTGCCCCCTCGATGGTCTGGGCACTGTTCTGTCCCCAGGAACATTTATAAACAAATCTCACATTATCAGACATGCTCATAGCTACCAATAAACAAATATTCAAAATAGCCCACTCCTATTTATCCATTATTGTCTTCAAAAGCAGCCAAAGTTACACTATCTGGCTAATAATTCATTGCATTTTTGCCCATTTGTCTCTTTTGGTACGCACGTCTGATCAATCTATTGCTAATGATAACATCACTTAGTTGCTAATAATGATAACTGTACATGAGTACAGTTATCGTATAATTTGTATCTATTATGAGTACAGTTAGCGAGTAATGGTATCATTTGTATCTGTAATTTGTTGTATGAATTAGCAGCAGCAGTATACAATAGATTAATCCAAAACTGCATATTCCTCTTTTATTAGATGTGCAATTCATGATCCAGATATGCATTCACATTATGTAATTCTCTAGTCGCTATGGTAATAATAACCTATGCTGTTTTGTGTAGTGGTTTCTTGAAGCAAATAATATACAATTTGCATTCACCTATATGGTCCATGTTGTTACAGACAAAGTAACAACCATACCAACTCCAAATTTAATAAAGTTCTGAAATGTTTCCCATCATAAGTCCTGCAATTCCCTCAGTTTACAGCAAGGTGGCACTAGAGACCCAGGCTGTTATCACTGTGGTCCACAGAGTTGTTGTGACTGTAGTAGCAGAGCTGTAGAAGGCTTTGTCGTGTGCGTAGGTGATGATGTGTTGGACTCCGGCATAGGCCTCTTCACATGTTGGTTGGATCTGGTCCTCAGGGAGTTCGAAGCCGTGCTCGCCCTGGTCCCTCAGCTCAAAGGTGAATGACAACGGGATGCCAATCAGCCTTGCATAGTCTATAGATAAACCTGAGGCAGGATCTGGAGTGTGAGATTTTTTTTAAATACTGTGAGTCTAGTGGTTTGGTAGTGACTGTCTGAGTATGGATTTACATCGTGATAACATGGGATTATTCAGGTATTATTTCCTCCAGTGTTTGGTGATTCATTGTGCTGTACTTGGCCGTACTTACACATTAGATCAGGCGAGGTACCAACAGTATAATCCATTCCATGGACAGCCTTTATAGCCTTGGCTGCTCCCAGACCCACCTCCATCTGGGGACACGGAGACAGGTTATTAAGACCTGAAAACACACATTATTCCCCGTTCTCAAGACCGGTTTTTAACGATTACAACACTACTTTCTTTTTATGACCGGCGTACCAGCTCATTGTA
>JACXGI010019283.1:0-12210 GCA_016801175.1 Esox masquinongy
TGAGAAATAATACACTTTTCAATGTCCTCTTCTTATGTTACTGTGTTTCAGGTATTCAAGGTCAGGACTGCAGCAGAGTGACTTACACTAAGAGGGGAATCTGTGTCTTGAAGGGGTCATCAGTGGACATTTCCTGTACTTATGTTGGCTTTCTTGATGTCACATCATCACTGTGGTTTAGTCCTAAACAGAGTGGTAGGTGGAGGGATAAGTTGATCCCTGAGGATCTAACCACAGACCCAGGGTATGCAGGTCGGGTGGAGTATGCTTACCAAGAGAGTAGAAGATACAGAGGTCCCTTCACCCTGAGAATCACAGATCTGAGAGAGGAGGACTCAGCTGAGTATCGCTTCACTTTTAAAACATATAACTTTCAATGGGGCCATAGTTTCCCTGGAACAACTCTGACTGTCACAGGTAAAACTGAGCACATGATCATGTGTATATTCACTGAATTCTATTTGCTGTCTGGTGTGTTTTCATTTAGTCAATATCACTTAACTGGTCTATGTTATTGTAATTTACTCTGTATTCAGATGTACAGGTGAAGTTGACTCCTGCTACAGTGACTGAGGGACAGAGTGTAACACTGACCTGTATCACATCCTGTCCTCTGACTGACAACCCCACATACATCTGGTACCAGAATGAACAACCTGTTAGAGTGGACACTTCCAGCTTGTATGTAAACTACTTTAGTGAAAGAAACAGTTACTCCTGTGGTGTTAAAGGCCATGAGAACCTCCGGTCTCCTGCAGTGTGTGAGTATGGACATCATTGTACGATTACAGTTCTTTATTGTTGTCAGTTTTTGCCAGTTAAGGAATAAATATGTTTCAGTACTCAATCTTGATTTCACCTACCATAAACCAGCCTACTATAAACAGCATCTAATAGGTCTATAGTGATAGATACTGTTACAGTGCCTTTGGAAGGTACCGGTTCCACCTTCACACCGACCAGGTCCACTACGACCGGTTCCACCTTCACACCCACCAGTTCCACCTTCGCATGACCGGTTTCACCATTACACTGACCGGATCCACCACGACCAGTTCTATCTTAACAGACCGGTTCCACTTGCACACAGACCGTATCCACCATGACCGGTTCCACCTTCACACCGACCGGATCCACTACGACCAGTTCCAGCTTCAAACCGCCCGGTTCTACCATGACTGGTTCCACCTTTACACTGACCCAATCCACCATGATCGGTTCCACCTTCTCACTGACCAGATCCACCTTCACTTTTACCGGTTCCACTACGCCTGGTTCCACCTTCACACTGACCGGTTACACCACAACTGGTTTCACCTTCACACTGACCGGTTCCACTTTCCATCACGCCCCTCATAACCTGAATATTGATGACCTGTGTTGAGACCTGTTCCTGCTCTGTTGCCATGTATATTCAGTTCAGTTTCCATTGTCGTTGTGAGGTATTGTTTGTCTCTGTGCAACTCTACCAAGCCGTTTCTTTGCATATTTTAAGTTTTCACCTGTATATCAGACCTGTGCAACCAGCGGTTTAAACTCATCTAGCTCTTTTGTTCTTTTGCTCCCACTGATTTTGGTTTTCCAAAATCAGAAACAGCAATCAAGTCTTGTTGAACATGCCTACCAGTTTTGCACAGCTGGTTTTGGGGAGTTTCTCCCATTCTTTCTTATAGATCCACTCAGGATCTGTCAGATTGGATAGGGAGTTAAAAAAAAATTAAAACATCCCCAGATGTTTGCATCAACACTGCTGAAAGTTTCTTCATGGCTTGGTGTGTCAGACTGTGTGTGTGCATTCCTAAATAATGTGCATGAGCTATTTCATTATTTTTTTTTTAAATTGGCAAACATAAAAAAAGGTGTTTCACTTTGTCATTATGGAGTATTGTGTCTAGATGGAAGGAAAAACATTTATATTTTATTTGATTATAAATTAAGTGTAACACAATATATGTGTATTTGATTGTATATACATACACCGATCAGCCATAACATGATAACGACTGACAGGTGAAGTGAATAACACCGATAATCTTGTTATCATCATTAACATGCTATTAGGCAGCAAGTGAACATTCTGTCCTCAAAGTTGATGTGTTAAAAGCAGGAAACATGGGCAAGCGTAAGAATCTGAGCGACTTTGAGAAAGGCCAAATTGTGATGGCTAGACAATTGGGTCAGAGCATCTCCAAAACTGCAGCCCTTGTGGGGTGTTCCCAGTCTGCAGTGGTCAGTACCTGTCAAAAGTGGTCCAAGGAAGGAAAAGTGGTGAACTGGCGACAGGGTCATGAGCGGCCAAGGCTCATTGATGCACGTGGGGAGCGAAGGCTGGCCCGTGTGGTCCGATCCAACAGATGAGCTACTGTAGCTCAAATTGCTGAAAAGCGTAGCTGCAGACCAGTCAGGGTGCCCATGCTGACCCCTGTACCACTGCTGAAAGTGCCTAAAATGGGCCTACATCAGAACTGGACCACGGAGCAATGGAAGAAGGTGGCCTGGTCTAATGAATCACATTTCCTTTCACATTACGTGGATGGCCAGATGCGTGTGCATTGCTCACCTGGACAACACATGGCACCAGGATGCACTATGGGAAGAAGGCAAGCCAGCGAAGGCAATGTGATGCTTTGGGCAATGATCTGCTGGGAAACCTTGGGTCCTGCCATTCATGTGGATGTTCCTTTGACACGTACCACCTAACAAAGTTGCAGACCATGTGCACCCTTTCATGGCAACGGTATTCCCTGATGGCATTGGCCTCTTTCAGCTGGATAATGCACCCTGCCACAAAGCAAAAATGGTTCAGGAATGGTTTGAGGAACACAACAACGAGTTCAAGGTGTTGACTTGGCATCCAAATTCCCCAGATCTCAATCCAAATGAGCGTCTGTGGGATGTGCTGGACCAACAGCTCCGATCCATGGAGGTCCCACCTCGCAACTTACAGGTCTTGAAGGATTTTCTGCTAACGTCTTGGTGCCAGATACCACAGTACAACTTCCATAGGTCTAGTGGAGTCCATGCCTCGATGGGTTCAGGGCTGTTTTGTGAGACCTGCACAATATAAAAAAAAAAAAAGTGAGACCTGCACAATATTAGGCAGGTTGATCATAATGTTATGGCTGATCGGTGTATATTCATTATATTTGTATGTGCAGATATATACATTAAAATGTGTTCTATTGTCTATTTGTCATCTCAGGTCAGAAGTGTTGGAGTGTGACTTACACCTCTCAGAGTATCTGTGCCTTTAAGGGGTCATCTGTGGACATATCCTGTTCTTATTCATATCCCAGATATCATGAGGTCAAGAAATCTTTCTGGTTCACTAAATGGGATCCTGGCAAGGAGCCTGAAGATGTAATCTTGGTACCAGGGAATGAGGGTCATATAGAGGACCATGGAGATAAGAAGAATGACTGTACCCTGAGAATCACAGACCTCAGATTAACTGACTCCTCTGAGTACAGGTTCAGATTCATTACATCTGGAGGAAAGTTTTCTGGATCTTCTGTCTCCCTGACTGTCACAGGTAATCTGTCACACCTGTTTTACCATGTTAATAGTAAATGTTGCAGGTTAAATAAAATCACCTTTGTGCTGGTCACCACAATGACTTGTTCAACCTCATACTTCAACATCCTAGGTGTTGCAGAAATTCACTCACCATGCTGTACTTTATTTTCCCCTAGATGTTGTGTTGGAGATGGAGCCTACATCTGTGTCAGAGGGGAACAGGGTCACTCTGACATGTACAACTAAATGTAGTCTGGACCCCAACCCAGAATACAGTTGGTATAAGAATGGACAGCCTATAGAAAACACCAACACCAACACCAACTCTACTGTCCATATCCTCTCAGTCAGCAGTGAAGATGCAGACAGATACTCCTGTGGTGTCAAAGGTCATGAGACTCCCCTGTCTCCTGAAGAGACTCTGAATGTCACATGTAAGTTCACGACATACTTGGGTTGAATACATTAAATATATCATGTGTATGCATAAATTGGACACACCTACTCATACATTTTCCCACATTGTTGAATAATATAAAAGATATCAAATCTATAGAATAGCACATATTATAATTCTGAGTACTTCTGTGCAGTATCCACACTGCATCGATGACAGCTTCGCACAATCTTTGCATTCTGTTAACCCTTAAATAAATACAAAACAGGAAACAAATATTCTATAATTGGTAGAGGTCATTTTTCATTTGAGACGGTTTAATAACACATTTTAGAAAGATCTAAAGGTTTTTTGGTTGAGGTTTTTTTAGGGGGCGGGTCTTTTTTTGAGAAAAGGGCATAGTAAAAAAATATTTTTGAAATTGCAGAAGCAAATATTTTCTCATTGAAAAACTTAACCATCATGCTAAGCATATTGTTTTGCATGTGTTGGTCAAGGTTAATCTTGACGTGAATTAATCTCTACGTTAATAAATATATTGTTGTCCACCAGATGGCCCAAAACACACCTCAGTGTCAGTCAGTCCCTCTGGTGAAATAGTGGAGGGCAGTTCAGTGACTCTGACCTGCAGCAGTGATGCCAACCCACCTGTGGACAAATACACCTGGTACAAGAAGAATATAACTTCACCAAAAGCATCAGGACAGAGTAACAACATCACTAACATCACATCTGAGGCCAGTGGAGAATATTACTGTGAGGCTGAGAATGAATATGGACGTCTCAACTCTTTGTCTGTTCACTTAAACATTCAATGTAAGTTCACCTACTGTACATGTAAACATCGGATATTTAATTTAACCAGTGTTACCATAATGCACAGTTAAACAGAAGCATTAATGATAAGGTGATGATCTTGTAATGCAATTAGTACATTATTGTATTTTTAAAGTAGGTTGATATTCCATAATTAAACCCTGATGTAATGCTTTCTTTATACTCCGTATTATAACTTATTTGCCACCAGATGGCCCAAAGAACACCTCAGTGTCAGTCAGTCCCTCTGGTGAAATAGTGGAGGGCAGTTCAGTGACTCTGACCTGCAGCAGTGATGCTAACCCACCTGTGGACAAATACACCTGGTACAAGAAGACTGTAACCTCACCAAAAGCATCAGGACAGAGTTACAGCATCACTAACATCACATCTGAGGCCAGTGGAGAATATTACTGTGAGGCTGAGAATAAATATGGACGTCTGAACTTGTCTTTGTCTGTTGATGTTTATTGTAAGTACACTTAACCTTATCCATTGACAGAATAATATGTACTGTTATATTTCACAAATTTATCATGAGTGCACCTTTCTTCAGTTTTCCTCTTATAAAAGACTGTTTACCTACAACTGTGCTGAACTACAAGTGATTCACAAAAACATACTGTTTCATATTGTCCACAAGATGGCCCACTGAACCCCTCAGTGTCAGTCAGTCCCTCTGCTGAAAGCTGAAGCTCATAATAGAAAAGGAACAAAGAATTTGACAGCTCTGATGGTCATTGTAGCAGGCAAAGTTTAATCCTTCAATTCAAAATTGTTTCAAGCTTATTTTTATTATAAATACTTATTCTCTCTTTGAGTACACTGTTTAATTACAGTCTGTGTTGGCTTATGAGATCACTTAAGTATTGAATAACTTTCATATGTTTATTTTTAATGTTCTATGTACAACTAAATCTACACTGTATTTTAGGGTAACGGACTTCTGTTTCACAGTGGTCTTTCTGGATCTCATCCTCTGTCTATCTGGATTCATCTGGTTCAGGTGAGGTATCATTAATATGATTACCATTATATTACCCAGTTACTCAGATTTTTTACTAACTTAATACATTTGTTTACACAACAGGAGTAAGACATCTAAATCCACCTCTGATACCAGAGACACAGCAGACAATAGAAAGGTGAGTCTGTCAGAGTAAATGTAAATATATACAGTGTGTATTCTTTTGTGTAACATTTCCTCATGTTGTCCTCTCATCCAATCAGACAGACTCCAGTCCTGTGTATGAGAACATATCAGACATGTTCATGACATCTACTGGAGCACAGACAGCAGACACAGACAACCAGGATGACCTTCACTATGCCAGCGTCTACTACTCTTCCTCCAGGAAACAGGAAGTACCTCTGTACTCCACCATCCAACTGTCTCAACCCAAGAAACAGGAAGAGGAAGTCCAGTATGCTGCTGTGAAATTCAACTGTCCAAGTGCTTCCCCCCGGTGAGTATATTCTGTCATTACATCAACATATACAGCTCTGGAAAGAATTAAGAGACCACTGCACCTTTTTCATTCCTTTCCAAAAAAGTTGAAAAAGAAGGTTTTGTGTGAGGAACAGAAGGTTTAAAATTAAGAGACCACTGAAAATTGAATGCTTCTGTTCATCACTCAAAACTTTCCTTTTCAACGAAAGAAAAAGGTGCAGTGGTCTCCTAATTTTTTCCAGAGCTGCAGAGTCAACAGTTGAGCTTGAATTTTATTCGTACTTTATGCTAATACATAATATAGGGGACGTCATCAATAAGGAAAGCATTTCACCCCCTGTGTTCATTAGGGGTCAACTGCTTTCAGTTCAATATCAGTTTAATGAATGATATACCCTTCTATAATCAAGGAGTTATGTATTGATGAGAAAATGTTGGGTTGAATTGCACCCTGTCCCTATTTAGTGCCTTCCGTTTGACAAATATCCATAGGCCCTGTTCAAAAGTAGGGAGCTTAAAAAGGAAACCAGATTCTGATTGATTCTGAAATTGATCCTTTCAGACCGACAGCACAAACAATTAAAGAGGATCCCAGTATTATCTACAGCACCGTTAACAAACCCAGAACAAAGAGGATCTAAACACAACAAGACCTGAACTCAACAAGACCTGAACTCAACAAGACCTGAACACAACAAGACCTGAGCACAACAAGGCCCCAGCCCAACACCTGAACACAAGAAGATTGACAAAATCTTGTCCTGGCCTACACTGGTTTGGAAATTGTGCTGTTCGGTTAGTTATCTGACATATGTGGTTTTACTGTAAATGTGACCTTTGTCAATGCTTGACCAAAACATGACTTTTGGAAAAGGTATTATTGGATTAAATCCTGACTCTGTCTCTGCATACAAAACACAGCGATAGTCCCCCCAAAAAACTAAAACCGAGATGTGACCTGCAAAGCAGATCTGATGCCGTTCTACTTCCTGTCACGGTGCTTGGTCAACCAGGAAGTGTGCGTCATAATCCCTTCGCATTCTCCAGCCAAAAACCTCACAGGTGCCCAAGCCTCCTCGAGGAGACGGAGCACGACGGGACCAGACCATATTTGAAAGTGAATGTACAAAAGACTACAGAAACAAACACTGGTTTTAGGAAAAGCATAACAACTGCCCCTCTGACAGCTATTCTGGACAAGGACATAGAGATACTGGAGAATTATGAGGCTCTAAAATTAATGTTGATTATATTATGTTGTCCCTGTTTTATTAGTCTTTTACTGAAAGTGTTTTAACTTTTTATATAATCTGTTGGTATGGAAATGGGAATGTGTGTCAGAGAAATGTGGGTCTGCATGATAGGTACCAGGACACAAGAAGACCTATGAGACTGGAACACCTTATATTCCAATGAGGTCCAGTGGGAGGGGCTTTACTAAGTAACTCTCATCTGTCTAAATCATTTTGATGAAGGCAACATTGTTTTCTACTTAATATCCACTGTTTGTCAGTGTATCACCAGACCCTGGTGTAATGTATACATGTGACCAAGTTACAGAGGTGTAATACATGTGTTAGGAGACAAGCTTTTTCAAACAAGTTCACTATTTATCCTTTACAGCTGTTTCTGCTAGCAGTTTGGACAGAGAATTGCATTAAAAGCATGTTTCCTAATTGTCCATACAGGAGAATGTAGTGTGTAAATTTGGAGATTGAGCCAATGTCTATCAAGCCGCCAGTCGCAAGTTATTCATGTACAGGAAGTTGACACAAAAAAAAAAATAGTCAAGTCTGGTTCAGCTGGCATTTGAGTAGAAGTGACTGTGGTGGGTCAGGGAGGGGGCTTGAAGAGCAGCTATTTATGGACCAAAGTTAGATACCTAGTAGCCAGTTGACATGTTTTGGGTATTTATTATATACTGTATAACACAAGAGCACAAAAAATTATAACACAAGAAGAGACAAACTTTATAATAATATTGCAACGCTGTATTGTCGATCTCGCCACATTCTAGTGTGTTGAGGGTCAGATCTGCAGCAGAGTGATTTACACCAAGAGGAGAATCTGAAGCATATGGAGATTGAACAGAAGCGATCCGAGAACTTATCCCTGTGGAACTCCACATGTCATAGCCACCCTTTCAGATTCATGATTACCAATGGTGACAAAGTAACTCCGACCATCTAGATAATATCTGAACCAATCAAGGACTGTCCCAGAGAGTCCTACCCGATTTTCCAGCCTATCTATAAGTGTTCTATGATCTACAGTGTCAAATGCTGCACTGAGATCTAATAGAACCGGAACTGTTATTTTATCAGAATCGGTATTCAGCCGTATATCATTTAAAACTTTAATCAGGGCAGTTTCAGTACTGCGGTGAGGTCGGAAGCCTGACTGAAATTTGTCTAAGAGACCGTTTGAGGTCACATCATTGCTGAGGTGATTGAAGACAACCTTGTCATTGATCGTGGCTATAAAAGGGAGTTGGGAGTGATGCAGGTCTGTAGTTGTTCATTACAGAAGCATCCAGTGTTCTCTTTTTTAATAGGGGCTTAATGGCAGCTGTTTTTAGAGATGTTGGGAAAATGCCTGATTCCAGAGAGCTATTAACAATTTGCTGTAGTTCCATTGTTATAGAGTTAAAAATTGTTTTAAAAAAGTCTAATGGCAGTGTGTTGAGACAACCTGTGGAAGCTTTAAAATGTCAAACTGTTCCTTCTAGGGATTTTTGACCAGTTGTTTTAAATTGCGACATAATAACCAAGTTACAGTACATGATTTCAAATGTAATTTCTTTGTGTGATTTGTTAAGTCCGCTTACCTTCATCCATGAGTGTAATTGGAATTAATCTCAAACATCCATGCAAATATGTGCAAATATGAAAAGTAAAAGAGAACTGTCAAGGGGGTGTACTTCCCTTTTCACATGACTGACCATGGTTGACCACATCTGTTGTCCTCACGCTGTCCTCTCTTCCCATCAGAGAGACTCCAGTCTGGTGTACGACAACGTGTCAGGAATGGTCACCATGAGCCCAGACAACCAGGAAGACCAGGTCTACACCAACGTCCCCCTCTCTTACCTCCACCACCAGGAAGAGGCTCTGTACTCCACCGTCCAGATGCCTCCACCCCAGAATCAGGACACCAACTTGCTGTACACTGTTGTGAAACAGCGCCAGTGGTTCCACCCGGTGAGTATTTTCTGTCAGTCACACAGTACTTTGTTGTCTGTCATGAGATGACAGTTTGTCATCAATTAACATGAACAGTGGGACCTGTAACATCCACTGATTTAGTTATTTAATAATTTCATTAACATGAACATTGGGACCCATAACATCCACTGATTTAGTGATTTAATAATTTAATTAACATGAACAGTGGGACCTATAACAACGACAGATTTAGTGATTTAAAATATCCAATACTAGTTCATAATGAGTGACTTGATGATGGTTCTGAAGAACTGTTCAGAATGTGTTCCAATTGTTTCCCTACTCCATTTGTACCACACAACCTTTGACAGGAGCTTCATAGGCCCAGGTCTGAAGTAGTGGACTAAATGGGAACAGGGTCACATCCGGGGTGCACATTCAGATGACTTTTGGATTGTCTCTCTACAGACCAGCAGCACCAATGACAGAAGAGGATCCCTCTATGATGTACAGCACAGTGAACCCAGAACGTGAGGACTGTCAGGGAAATGTCTTGAACCGAGGTATACTTAGTCCTATACATGTATAAATGAGTTACTAGTTAAAAGTACTGAGTCCCCATGTTTAAATAAGAAAAGGAATGTGGGAGAGGGTGATCTGTTTTTTGTTTATGGTCATCATTGGATTGTCTCAGAAGATAATTGTGTTATCTATTATTATGTCTATCAGTTTAAACCATTAGCTTATCTGTTCCTTGTCCAGATGCGGTGTTCCTTTAGAGTTAAAAAGGTTCCCCACAGGGTCCTCGGTTTCAGGTGGCGGAGGACAGCCTGCCCCTTGGTTGTATTCATTTAGAGATTATTCACTGTTTCTTTGTAACCTGTGTTCTCTCTCCTTGCAAGAATAAACTGTTCATTGTGCAACTCTGTCTTACTACCATTTTACCTACCATTTTCGTAAACTGTTTGGACTTTAAAAACTGCCATCACAGAACCTGAACACAATATCTGAAGTCAATATGACCAGAAATTGACAATACAAGACCACAAAAAAACTGGTCTCAGGGTTGGACTGTTTGGGCGTTTCTTATTTCTGACATCTCGAATTGATCCGACAAATAAAGGTTTTAGTGTGAATGTGGTGTCCTGTGAATACTTGACCACTTGTGTACAAATGATGACTGGATTGAATACAGTCCATGTACAGTATATCCTCATCTGTCCCTTCAAACAAAGTGATATTCAGATATAATCTGTGTAGAAGTCAGTCACACGTGCACAGCCACAGTGGCTTCAGTTACAATTCAGACCCCTTCACTATTCTACCCCTGTTGTTGGGAAGACGATGGAGAGGATGATGAGGAGTGTGACTGGAACGGCTTTACAGGATGGATCTAATGACATCACGGAAATGGAAATTAAAATGGTGAATTGTTCAATGTAGAACTCAGAGGTTAAATGCAACACATTCTCACATCCTATAAAAATACCAAACCGTGTGCAATCAGTAAACACATACAAAATATACAGAATACGTTGAGACTTTCTGAAAAAAATGGGGACCTGGCTTGAAATGAAGAAACACAATTAGATGTGTTCTGCTTCACAATCTGGGTTGAAATGCAGTCAGCTCCATTTCCTGACATATTGGTCTGTTTGTTATGAATGTAAATTACATAAAGAGGAAGGAACAGATCATCAGCTACTTGTGCGATAACTCTTTGTAATATATATCAACCCAGAATTACTGTCAGTTTCAACCCGCTGACAGTAAGTTGAATGACCGTGCCAGACCTCTCAGCATCACTTCACTTTGTAAGTTTGTTTTTATTAAGACGCTTACTTGTGGGTGATATTTTAAAGGCAGTCCATTGCTAATTTAAGACACGAAGTTCAAGCAATCAGGAACATTTCAAGAACTTTGAATGTCTCTTCAGTTGCAGTTGAAAAAACCATCGAGGGGTAAGATAAAACTGTCTCTCACGAGGACCGCCACAGTTAAGGAAGATGGACACACAACACAACACAACACACACATTACAAACATGCAATATACAACATTCAGCAATGGCTGCCTGTACTCCATCGACAGTTTACACTTCACTGTATCAGGTATATGTATCAGCAGTTATGCAATGTGTTGTTGTTTCTGTTTCTACGATGACAGGGAGACACAACAATGGTGTTGAGAACAACAGGAAGTGTGTTTGTGCTCGTTCTCTGGTCTGTGACAGGTATGGTCTCAGTCTTATCTTATAAATACCCTGTTCATCAAATAGACAAAATAACAAGGATATTGAGCAACTCCAATTAACTTCAAATAGTAGTTTTTCCACACCTCAGCGAGTGAAACCTTTGGTCTCCAATCCTACTGTTAGCACCATCAGCGCTAAAATGTTGTCAGGCACATTTTCCTTCCACGCAGGACATTTGTAGCGAGTGTACATTTGTTTCAATGCAATATAGTGTAGTGTAGTTTTTTACTGCACATTTAGTTCTACTGGTTGAGTTCTGAGGTGTGACACTGTGCTTTAGGTGTTCAGGGGAAACATGATGTGAAGCAAGTCTGCGCTTTAAGGGGGTCATTTGTGAGCCTCCCCTGTCCAATCGCCAGCTGGGCCCGGGTCACAGAGACAGTCTGGCATAATGGCAGGTTAAACAGAGAGCCGTACGATCTGAGATGGGACCCTCAGTACGATGGTCGTGTCGAGTACCTTGGAACGGTGCGGAATGACTGCGCCCTGAAGATCGCAGATTTAAGGGAGACTGACAGAGCGACGTACTACCTCAGCTATAAAACCAAAAACTCTGCATGGACTGTTGGCTCATATGGATACAATCTCAGTCTCACAGGTACTGTACTGCTAC
>JACXGI010019284.1:0-12285 GCA_016801175.1 Esox masquinongy
CCCCCCCCCCCCACTAATGAGATGACGAGGATCCCCCTCTGGGGAAAGAAACAGAGATGACATTTGAGAGAGATTTGGGGTGCCCGAGGCTGCCAGGCGGCGGTAAATGAAATGAACGAGGGAAGAAACGAGGGGGAGTGGAAGAGAGAATAAAGAGAGAGAGAGAAAATTACCTTCCGTCTCTGTCCCAATCATACACGTCCACTTTGACCGTCCTGGAGAGGGAAGCATCGCAACAATGTGTTTTGATGTGTTCATGCATGTAGTACAAGAGGTACACAACAGTTCATCCACCACCCTTATATAAGCGTTCCCACATTCAGAAAATGGTATCACGTTATTTCCTTGAGATATCTGAGGCGACGAAGAAGAAAAAACAGCTTAAAGGATTTAGCAAGTCAAAGTAAAAATGAAAATGTGCTACAATACAGACTGAATTTATTAACAACAGAGTGCCAATTAATGTGCATGAATCACAATTCACACAGATATCAAGAATTTTGTACACATTGGCAAAAAGTTTAAAAGTAATTTTGTGTGTGTGTGCACGCATGTACTGCTTTACTCGTGGGGTCCAGATATCCTCACTGGATAGTAAAACATGGCAAATCAGGACTAGTGACATTTTACCAATATTCACTTATATAAATTGCTCATTTAGGCTTGGGGTTAAGGTTTGGGTTTCACTGGTTATGGTGCGGGTTACGTTAAGGTTAGTGGTCAGAAAGATCTAATTTTTAATGGAAATCCATTGTGATCCCAAAAATGTTCTCACAAATATGGTAGAACAAGTGTGTGCATGCGTGGTTAGGGTTATGCGAAATAAATAAGATGTGGAACCTCCATGTTTGTCCCAATAACACCAGCGCTGGCCTCTGAGACAATATGGCCGACTGCTGGCATTATTCTGACCACCACAGGGTGTTATGGGTACTGCAGTTCATCACCCCAAAGCGACATTCCAATGAATATAGCTAATATTCATTAGCTATACTAATGAAAATATTCATTTTGTGAAATAAACAATGCTATAGTAATAATAATAATAATAATAATAATAGGTCAACACATAACATAATAACAACTGAGCTTTGGATGGAAGGTTCTGCTAAATGATCAAAGGGAATTGTAAGGATAATTAAGAACAACAACAGGAAATCTGGTGAAAACATCACAAACCCCTAAAACAGCACACGGTGGGAGGGGGGGACAGGTGTTGGCTCTCTGTCACTTACCTGTCGTAGTCTCCGTTACAGAGGGCTCGCACCGGGATGGTGAACGGCTGCCACACTGGGTTCAGGTTGTTCTTCACCACCTCAGTCTTATGGCAGATGGTGAACCTGCGGTAGACGGCACACAACAGGCCGCGCGGTGAGCCAACGGAAATGGAGTTAGCTGTCACGACGCGATACAGCGGCTGATGTCCTTTCCCATTTTCTTTGTTGAAATTCTACAACAAGACTTGGAAATCGCTGCCTGGCCTTCGTCCACAACAGCTTCATAGAGCCAACGGAAAGAATAATGGGCAAATGTTGCAGAATCCAGACACGCACAGCACTTACGGAATAACCCGAGAGGACTTAAATTGGCATAAATTGACTCAGGGGGATGAATACTAATCTAGTTAAAGTGTTCATGTGTTTTTTTCTTCTTTAAAGTATGTCAAAAAAGAAGAAAAAATAAAAAAATAATAAAAATTCACTACTGATTATTTTGTGGACAAATTTGATCCATTTCAAGCTCCCTTGGTCTCTGAAAAATATGAAGAAATGGGAGGGGTGAATACTTCTCATCTCAAAAATGTAAGATCATGTTGACACACAAAC
Organism: Esox masquinongy; assembly: GCA_016801175.1. Classification (NCBI taxonomy): domain Eukaryota; kingdom Metazoa; phylum Chordata; class Actinopteri; order Esociformes; family Esocidae; genus Esox; species Esox masquinongy. The sequence continues at coordinate 1,827 of JACXGI010019284.1, forward strand.
ACTCACGTATAGTTATGGTTGTGCTCACACACACACACACACACACACACATACACACACACGCACGCACGCACACACGCACGCACGCACGCACGCACACACACACACACTCACGTTCCATCTTCATTGCTGCGGTAGAAGACCAGGAAAGGGTCTGACTTGCCGAAGAAGTCTTTCTTGTCCAGCTTGTTGGCACACAGCTGCATGGTGACAATGTCCTGAGAGAAAATACAACACGTCAACGTCCATTGTCCTGAGAGAAAATACAACACGTCAGCGTCCATTGTCCTGAGAGAAAATACAAAACGTCAACGTCCATTGTCCTGAGAGAAAATACAACACGTCAACGTCCACTGTCCTGAGAGAAAATACAACACGTAAACATCCATTGTCCTGAGAGAAAATACAACATGTAAACATCCATTGTCCTGAGAGAAAATACAACACATCAACATCCATTGTCCTGAGAGAAAGCAAAACACGTCAATGTCCATTGCCCTGAGAAAAAATACAACACATTAACATCCATTGTTCTGAGAGAAAATACAACACATCAACGTCCATTGTCCTGAGAGAAAGTACAACATGTCAGTTTCCAATGGTCGGTGAGAAAAACACATCACGTAAACCGACGTCCAATGTCCTGACAGAAAATACAATACGTTAATGTGAGAGATAATAAAACATGTAAAAGCCTAATTTCCTGAGAGAACATATTACACGCCAAAGGTGGTGTTGGTGATGGTTAACAGTGTACAACAGTGACAAACAGTGACAAACACATGAGATAAATTGCCAAATAACATATTTCTGCATTTTGTAAATACATTTGGAATGTCTTTCTTTGGAGATATATTACTTGGACAGTTATTTTTCATTTTATGTATTCTAGATGATTCCTATATTTCTTTGGAAGGTCTACAGTTAGACATTAATCTGAAATGCAGGATGTTTGGAACACTGAAATATTCTTGAACTAAATATTCTATTATATATGAATACCTTTCTCAGATCAGTTGTATGGAAGAAATGTTCATTCTTGTTTGGAGATTTTTTAGGGGTTAGCAGACCTTCTATAACAGATGTTCTATAACAGACGTTCTATAACAGTACTTCATGAAGTAACAGAAAGATTAATGTTAATAAGAATGATGCATACAAGTATGTGCAAATACACCTGAATTTGCACCACAATTAACAGGGAAATGTCTGACAGAGCCAAAACGACAGACAGGTTTATCAAAAATCTCCCGAGGAAGAGCATGCCAACCAAAGAAACATAATCACTAGAGGAGAGACATTATCTTTCTTTTTCCCACTGAACACTGGCTTGAATGGGATTCCCCTTCTATTAATTCTATTTGTAAATCACACCATCCGGAGAGCTAGTCGAGGAGGCAGAGTAAACAAAAACGTATCATCTGCAAAGCAGCATGGTCCTATCTCCTTAATCAGAGATTTACGTAACTAACTAACAAACTAGACCCATTGATTTGGGTAGTATTCAATGGGTAAGTTTGTCCCAACTTTTGACTGGTACTGTATACAGTGGATATAAAAAGTCTACACACCCCTGTTAAAATGCCAGGTTCTTGTGATGTAAAAGAATGAGACAAAGATAAATCATGTCAGAACTTTTTCCACTTTTAATGTGACCTATAACGTGAACAATTCAATAGAAAAACAAACTGAAATCTTTGAGGGGGAAAAATGAAAAATAAAAAGCTTACAATAACCTGGTTGCATAAGTGTGCATATCCTCTTATAACTGGGGATGTGACTGTGTTCAGAATTAACCAATCACATACAAACTCATGTTAAATAGAAGTCGCTACACAACTGCCATCATTTAAAGTGACTCTGATTAATCACAAATAAAGTTCAGCTGTTCTAGTAGGATTTTCCTGACATTTTCTTAGTTGCATCTCAGAGCAAAAGCCATGGTCCGCAGAGAGCTTTCAAAGCATCAGAGGGATCTCATTGTTGAAAGATATCAGTCAGGAGAAGGGTACAAAAGAATTTACAAAGCATTAGATATACCGTGGAACACAGTGAAGACAGTCATCATCAAGTGGAGAAAATATGGCACAACAGAGACATTACCAAGAACTGGACGTCCCTCCAAAATTTATGAAAAGCCGAGAAGAAAACAGGTCAGGGAGGCTTCCAAGAGGCCTACAGCAACATTCAAGGAACTGCAGGAATTTCTGGCAAGGACTGGCTGTGTGCTACATGTGGCAACAATCTCCCGTATTCTTCATATGATGGGCTATGGGGTAGGGTGGCAAGACGGAAGCCTTTTCTTACAAAGAAAAACATCCAAGCCCGGCTGAAGTTTGCAAAAACAAACAAACAAAAATCAAGTCTCCCAAAAGCACGTGGGAAAATTTGTGGTCTGATGAAACCAAGGTTGAACTTGTTGGCCATAATTCCAAAAGGTATGTTTGGCGCAAAAACAACACTGCACATCACCCAAAGAACACCATACCCACAGTGAAGCATGGTGGTGGCAGCATCCTTCTTCTGGTGAAGCTATGCTTTTGTGGATTTGGATGTATACCCTTCCCCTAACTGATATCTTTCAACAATGAGATCCCTCTGATGCTTTGGAAGCTCTCTGCGGACCATGGCTTTTGCTCTGAGATGCAACTAAGAAAATGTCAGGAAAATCCTACTACAACTGCTGAACTTTATTTGTGATTAATCAGAGTCACTTTAAATGATGGCAGGTGTGTAATGACTTTTATTTAACATGAGTTTGAATGTGATTGGTTAAATCTGAACCCAGTCACATCCCCAATTATAAGGGGGTGTGCACACTTATGTAACCAGGTTATTTTAAGCTTTTTATTTTTAATTTTTCCCCCTCGAAGATTTCAGTTTGTTTTTCAATTGAATTGTTCACATTATAGGTCACATTAAAAGTGGAAAAAGTTCTGACATGATTTATCTTTGTCTCATTCTTTTACATCACAAGAACCTGGCATTTTAACAGGGGTGTGTAGACTTTTTATATCCACTGTATATACAATACATATATATAAGGCTTTAGTTTGCATTTCAGGTTCCTTAGACTTTTGCACAGTGCTGTATGTTGGATGTTACAGAACTTAAAAGGGTAGTTGGGGGTTTTGGCAATAAAGTCATTTATTTACTTCTGTGGATACAATTGTTATGTCTCTGAATTACAATAAAAGGAATCTGCCAACAAGCGCTAGCTTAACCGTTAACTTGCATCAACAACTGGATGTACATTGTACGCTAGCGGTTTCGGTACAATTCCAGTTATTGCACTAACGTAAGTTAGCAGACAGGTTAAGTGGTATCCATGAGTAACTGTAATTTTGGTGAAGTAGACAAAGGGCTTGGTTGCAGAAATCCTGAACAACCTCTTTTACTATGCATATATATGCCAGCTCTTAAAACTCAATCAGCACAACCCCAATAGGGATGTAATAAGAATGACGTTTCTTCCCCTCTTTGTTTCCTCATTCATTAGTCACACAATGAACTCAAACTCAGTGTGTAAGTGTGATTGATAGAGAGAGACAAAGAGGGAAAGGAAGAAAGAGACAGAGAGAGAAAGAAAAAAATAGATGTTAAAATGGAATGGGACCTCTTTTAATTTAATTGGAACATCTAATTATTCACCCCAGCAAGAGAAAGAGAAAAAAAAAAACTCAACACAGAGAGATAAATAATTCATAACTCTGGGGGGAATCGTCAATGTCATCTTTCACTGTCTGGGTGTATATTTATTCCAATATTGTTGTCTTCATTACTCCAGCAGCATCATCGCCTTCCACCGGTTGTGTGCCCTGGTCCCGAATAAGGCTGTGGTCAAAAGTAGTGCACTTATAGGCAATAGGATGCCATTTGGGAAATTGGCACTCTTTTATATAATTTCCTATTGCCTGTCAAGATGTTGAGTAGATGTGAGCATGATGAATACATGCAGAATGAATTTTATCCTGTCACTGAAATACGTTAAGGGGGGATAAAGGATGAGAAAGCTGGTGGAGAGAGTTCTGACCTCGCCTAAAGTACTGAAGATGTGTCTGTATTGTTCTGTTTTCACATCTAGCTTTGAATTTCACATTCATTCCCTCAGCTTCTCAAGTGTTTGACTCTCTGACAACGTCCCAGCGAGTTGTTGTGTGAGTGTTACTGACCCTGCAGTTACTCAGTTCCTCGGCGGTGAATATTATTGTGCCACACTTCTTCCCTGGGATCCCCCTGGAGAGAGAGAGAGAGGGAGGGGGGGGTCAAGGAGATGAGGAAAACAAGAAAAAAGAGAAGGAGAAAGCTAAGTACTGAGTCAGGCTCCTGTGTGTGTCATTTGTAAACTTCATTAGTTTCTTTTAATGCATTTTGAATTGATTTTACGAGGGGGCACCTGTATGAGGCACAGAAGGTCGACCTTGAAAAAGACACACAATTGCATGACTTCACACACACACACACACACACACACACGTACTGTACACACAAGCACACAGTGCACAATACACGCACACACACTCAGTTAATCAATCCATTTATTTTATTCTATGATCTCTATGAAGCCCTTTTTACATCAGCAGCTGTCACAGAAGTGCTCGTACAGTAAATGTACACACACACACACACACACACACACACACATACACACACACACACACAGTACATAGACAATGACAGATGTACATTGCACCACGGTAGCACTCCACACAACACAATCTGCGGCGGAGGCCTGATCTCAGAACAGATGTTGGTACGACTGAATGATCTTTCATAAAAACAGACTGGAACATCACACACCTCTCCACGTCCCCAATGCCACCCTGTTCTCTACATGGTGCACTTGTTGTGACCACAGCCCTATGGGGGCGGGCATTACAGTTTTTTTTCAATTGCTTACACACTAAAATGAAAACTTTCCCACAATTAGCAAAACCTTACACTCAAGGAGCAAAACACCGGCCTAGATTTGCACAACTGTAAGCACATTGTCAGCTTCACACTTTTTGCAAAACATTACACACAGTGATTTGCAAAACACTGAACACACTTGTATGCATTTGACACAGAAATTTATCCTGATGTCATTTCCTTGCAATTTTAAAGCAAAGGCTTTCAAATGAACACACCCATGAACCAATTGGTTAACCACAGCCACCAGGTGTGCACACACACTGGTGCTTAATTCTAGACACACCAATCAGGTTTAAGCACTATAAAAAGGTAAGTTCACCTGTCTTCAAAAAAAATGGACGGTGTCAGAGGAAGAGGGAGAGTGTGGATGAGAGGGGTAATCCGGAGATGACAAGGTGGAGGAAGAGGCCGAGGAAGAGGAAGAGGGATAGGGAGAGGAAGACCTGGAGGAGGGGTAGGACATGCACGAAGAAGAAGACAACCAAATCGGTGTAATGAAATTCGTGCTACAATTGTGGACCATGTAATAAACCACGGACTAACACTGAGGGAGGCTGGACTGAGAGTACAGCCTAACCTGAGCAGGTACACGGTGGCATCAATAGTTCGGACATTTCGTCAAGATCACAGGTGAGAAACTTATCTTCTGTCAACAGAAAATCCATAGCTTACTGCATGTACTATGTCAACAGTTTTGGTATCTATTCCTGTATCATTTTACAGTAAGCTACATGTATTTTGTTTGGCCAACATAGGATTGAACGTCGAGAACACCAAGGAGGGAGGGGCCCCATATTCACACAGGAGCAAGAGAGAGAGAGATCATAAACCTTGTTTTGGCAAATAATGCAATCAAATTCAAGCCCATATTGTCAATGATCACCCAAGTTTCAATAATGTCCAACAGGTCTCTCTGTCAACAATAGCCCGTATCCTTAAAAAACATAATGTTCTGATGAAACAACTGTATGAAGTGCCATTTGAAAGAAATTCAGACAGGGTGAAAGTCCTGCGGCGTGAATATGTAATGGTACATTTTGTTCACTGACTGTAGTACTGTGTACTGCACACAACCTTTTTACTGTACATGTAATTTTACTGTATAGCAGACCTACAGTAAATTGATCTACACAATGTGATCTTTTGCTGTATTTCAGAGTTTTGCAAATGGATGTGGAGGAAGTCCTCCATGAGTTTATATACATTGATGAGGCTGGATTTAACCTGACAACAGTGAGAAGAAGGGGAAGAGACATCATTGGCCACAGGGCTATTGTCAATGTACCAGGGCAACGTGGGGGTAACATTACCCTTTGTGTTGCCATTACACAGAATGGGTTCCTCCACCGCCATGCCAACTTGGGTCCTTACAACACTGACCTCATTCTTACATTTTTAGACAGATTACACAATATTATCACAGCAGCAAACCAAAGGGACCAGGTGCAATACATTGTCGTCTGGGACAATGTAGCGTTCCATCATTCTGCTCTGGTCCAAAACTGGTTTCATCAACACCCACAATTTACAGTTCAATACCTTCCACCATACTCCCCCTTCCTAAACCCCATCGAGGAGTTCTTCTCAGCATGGCGGTGGAAGGTTTATGATCTCCGGCCCTATGTCCAGATGGCCCTCATTCAAGCTATGGAGGAAGCATGTGATCACATTGAAGCAGCATCCATACAAGGGTTGATTCATCACTCCAAAAGATTCTTCCCACGTTGCCTTGCAAATGAAAATACAGCCTGTGATGTTGACGAGGCTCTGTGGCCAGATCCAGCTAGGCAGAGAGATGTTTAGGTTTTTGTTTTTTTTTATTCGGTACTGAACTGGATATGTAATTTATGTTACAGTATTACTGTAAGCTTACAGTACAACGGTACATTCAGTAATACTGTATGAAAACTGGAAAATGTTTTGTTATGAATGTTTTGTTGAAATGTTCAGTATTGACTGACTTGAGTACATGAAAATAAATATTTTCATTAGTCTGCACAATTGGTGTCATGTGGTGTTGGTGAATTTATTTTTACACTTTCTCTGTGTAAATGCTAAAAGTGTTTTAGGTTGAGCACAGGAGTGTTTGACTGATTCAAACAGAATCAGACCATATGATGGTTGGGTTTATGTTATGACAACAAAATAAGCTTTTTATAAGACATTATATAGTTTTGACAAGTGTTCCATTTTGCAAATGATCTGAGGTGTTGTGCTACTTTGATGTAGTGTTGTGCTAACTGCGCGAAGGGGTTTGAAAAACCAGGGCCCTGTTTTCAAAATTGTGCTTAAGCAATTGAAAAAAAACTGTAATCGGGGACAGTGCACGCTATGGCACCTAGCCTTAGAAGATAGATGAGGGCTTGGAGATGAGTCATTTGTATCCAGTGATCCATTACCGTTCAATCCGAGGAGTGATTCCTTTCAGGGCCAGTTGGAGTGCCCATGAAATGATGTATGAGGCGATCAGGGTAATTGTAATGTAATTAGATTGAAAAACGGAGGCCGGATGCAGCCCCGTGTTAAAAGGGGAATCCGAGAGTAAGAGGGCGAGTTTTTTTTTTTTCTTCTGCTACCGCTATCTGTCCATTTGCCGTGAGCGATGGTTTTGGAATGGCTTCGGTAGGTGTGCATCAACGATAAAGTGCACTAAGAGCCTGAGAAGCAAAGCTACAGGCTGATTAACATTCTTTCTGCAAGATCCAAGTGCTGTTGTAAAAGCCGCTGCCATCCTAAACACCGGTGCACGACACAACACTAACACACACACATGTGGGAGATATTTTGACAAGCTCACAACAGCTTGAGGTGGTAACATATTCAACTCACGCACACCTGCGCGGTTGACAGCCCAGTGGCTAAGCGGTTCACACAATGCCCTTGAACCTTATCGACCTATGCGTCCTATGTACACAGATCTTCTCCGTTCTCTGCTATGCCTCTGTGACAGCCTGGTTACTATGCAGGGACCCACAAAGAGCTGGTCGCTGACAGGAAAGAAACTCTGTCACCCCCAGGTTCTGAGGATAGTTGTCACGTAGGCAGTGAAATGAGATGCAGGTAAAAACTCGGACAGTGGCAACCTGGTGCATTATTCATTTTCGCGTGATTTTATTTTTTCTCTCCTGTTATATCAACGTGACCTCATCCCTTCTCAACACGAAGCTCCTGTGTTGATTCACGCTCCGCGTCTCGACTTCTACTGTTACACAACAAAGCATGTAAACATTTGAACTTGCCTTGGCATTCAGTGTAAAGCAATGCCAGTAACTACCTTTCAAAACTAACCCCACTGTCCAAAACAGGAAATCAAACTTCCTGTCATGGATTTAACAATCAGTGATTGTTCCACTAATTGGAATTTTCCACCATTTCAAACACGTACTTCTTGAAGAAGGTGGAGAAACGGGTGGTTACTGGTGCCATCTCAGGGACATTGTGGAACTGGTTTCATCCCACCCTCAGTGGCCTGTTTGTAAAGTAGACCCCCTGTGGCTCAGATACCGTGCCCCGTCCCCGGGCTTTTCACATACAACAGTGTATAGAGTTTACAGAACATGGTGCAACAAACCACACGCATCCAGTCAGTTCTGCGGGCAAAAACAACTTGTTAACTGAAGAGGTTTGAAGGAGAATGGCAAGAATGGAGGGATCTAACAGGCAGGCCCCCAATCAGGCAGATAAAGACACTTCACAACAGTGGTGTGCAGAATGGCGCCTCGGAGCGCCCCACTTGTCTTTCCTCGTCACACATGGGCTCTTGCTGCACACAACCACTCTGGATTCCTCTCCAATTTGCTTAAAACACAAGGCCTTTTAAATGTGAACTGTGATTGCTTTTCTTAATGTGTGCGCTTTCTATTCGTGTTTTCCTGTGTGTCTTTATTTTTTTGCACCTACTTTCTGTAAAACAGGGCTGTTAAAAACTGTTAAAGAAACCTAGTTGTCTGCTTGATTTCCCTGTGTGTTTAAAATAAAGATTAGATGAAAAATACAATACGATGTCTCTTCTGGGCACACCACCACCAACACAGGACAATTTGGGAGTAGATAAATGTTGCCCAGTCCGACGAATCCCGTTTCAGTTTACTTCAGTGAGTGGCTTGTGTAGACCCCATACCCAACAGATATTAAGTACATTCAGACGTTCCCAACGTGAAAATAAAGGCGTGAACGCACAGACGTCTAATCAGCAACAACGGAACGATGCCAGCTTGTCAGCACGGAACTGTCTTCCTGTGGAACGTCTCCAAACACCTTGATGAATCCGTGCCACGAAGAATTGCAGCCGTCCTGGAGTCAAATGGGTCTGACCTGGTATTAGATGGATGTACCTAAATAAACCATCCCCTGAGTATACTGGCACAATCGTTTTGGCGTTGCTGAGAAAGGTCCTCTGCAGAGCAGAACCAAAAAGGCTTTTTTAAATAGACACCATGCATAATGAGCAATTCTATTCTAAAATTCTATTCTTTTATATTTCAATTGCTAAAAGAAAACTGGCCACTGAGGGTACACGCACAGCCTCTACCGGCCTCCATCTTTGTAAGTGTAGTCGCGCTAGCATTTAAATGAGGCCGGTGAAAAGTCAGACTGCAGCAATCCATTCCGTTGTTAATTCAAATGCGATTCAATGTCACCTCCATTCTCTGCAAAGAGAAGCACTAATGTTGATTCATGAGCTGTCGAGACTCGACATCTAATGACTTTCGCATTTAGCATGTTAATATGTGACCCTTCTTTGACATTCAATGTAAAGAGTGGCCGGTAACAACCCATCAATACTAGTCCAATTGTTATGTGATGTCAGGGACAGCATCCAAAATGGCTTCCACTTTACAAGGAGAAGTGGTTTAATATATCAACATTTACCATGCACACACCCTGAAATGGATTTAAACGCCAGTGATTGGTTTACCAACTGATCAGAGGAATTTTCTGGTGAGTGGAACTCAATGGGGTGGAACCAACTTGCACCTACAGAGTCCAAGCCGTGGTTGGTACCCAGCCGCCAGGATATGAGCTCTGCCCCATGGGATTGCTGCGTTGCTATGCTCCCTAGGCAGAGGCTATTTCAAACAGTTTGGCAACATCTTTGTCAACCTGGCATCTGATAAATCGATAGTTACGCACTTTTTCACAGGAGAACTTTTTGTCCAAAAAATGTCAGTCACCCGCATCTTCTTTTCTCGATCCCGATAACAACCTTTGACACTGCTTTTGGGATCACCCGACCTTGATCCGCACTGAATCAAAAAAATTTATTCTGGGTATCTCGTGTTGGCATAGCAATACCACAGGAGACAAGCTCTTTGCAATTTGACATGGGTAGTGGCTCTGCTACATACTCTCCACAGCATAGACAACTGTCAGGGACATTAAGGAAAGAGATGGAAGGAAGAGGAGTTATGAAAAGAAGAGGTTGAAGGACATGGAGTTATGGAAGGAATCAAATGGAGGTGGGTCTCCCATGGAGTTATGGAAGGAATCAGATGGAGGTGGGTCTCCCATGGAGTTATGGAAGGAATCAGATGGAGGTGGGTCT
>JACXGI010019285.1:0-12285 GCA_016801175.1 Esox masquinongy
CATTCTAGCAGCAGCATTCTGAATGAGCTGCTGCTGTTTTACAGTCTTTTTCGGGAGTCCAGTTAAGAGGCCATTACAGTAGTCAACCCTACTAGAGATAAAAGCATGGATGAGCTTCTCTTGGTCTTTTTGGGACACCAAGCCTTTGATTCTGGCTACATTCTTTAGATGATAGAATACTGTTTTGGTGACCGCTTTGATATGACTGTTAAATGTGAGGTCTGAGTCTATTAGAACACCAAGATTACGCACTTGATCCCTGGTTTTAAGGGCCCGAGAGTTTAACACATAACACATTGATGGAGCTGAAGTGGAGAGAGTCTCTGAATTCAAGTTTTCTGGTGTGTTCATCAAAGATGACCTCACTTGGTCCAGACAAGTGTACTCGGCAGCGAAAACTGCCCAAATACAACTTTGCTTCCTGAGGAGACTCAATAAGTTTGGCATGTCTGTAAAAACTCTCAGTTTAACTCTTTACTAATACTTGTTCTTTTATTTTTGTTGCCAAACACAATAATCTCAGTTTTATCTTGGTTTAATTGTAGACAATTTTGGTTCATCCAGGTGTTTATGTGCTCTATACAGTGACACAGAGAGTCTATTGAGCTGTTGTCATATGGTTCGAGAGCCATATATATTTGAGCATCATCAGCATAGCTATGGTAGTTAATGTTGTTGTTCAGTAGAATTTGGCCTAGAGGTAGCATATAGAGATTGAACAGAAGCAGTCCGAGAACTGATCCCTGTGGAACTCCGCATGTCATAGCCACCCTATCAGATTCATGATTACCAATGGTGACAAAGTAACTCCGGCCATCTAGATAAGATCTGAACCAATCAAGGACTGTCCCGGAGAGTCCTACCCAATTTTCCAGCCTATCTATAAGTGTTCTATGATCTACAGTGTAGATCATACAACTGATTCAGCAGATACTCTGATTCAGCAACTGATTCAGCAGATACTCTGGACTACAGCTCTGCATTCAACACCATTGTGCCTGCTAAGATTGTTCCAAAACTCAGGACCTTGGGACTTAACACCTCCCTTTGCAACCAACCCCAGTTGGTGAGAATGGGCAACCTCACCTTCTCTACACTGACCCTGAGCACTGGAGCCCCACAGGGCTGCGCACTCAGTCCCCTCCTGTACTCCCTATTCACGCATGAATGAGTGGCCACACACAGCTCCAACACCATCCTGAAATACACGGATGACACAACCATCCTGGGTCTCATCTCCAACAACGATGAGACTGCTTATAGAGAGGTAAAGAACCTGGCTACATGGTGCCAGGACAACAACCTCTCTCTTAATGTCTGTAAGACTAAAGAGATGATCGTGGACTTCAGGAAGCGGCAGAGGGGGGGTCATGCCCCCATCCATATCAATGGAGCTGAAGTGGAGAGAGTCTCCGAATTCAAGTTTTCTGGTGTGTTCATCAAAGATGACCTCACTTGGTCCAGACAAGTGTACTCGGCAGCGAAAACTGCCCAAATACAACTTTGCTTCCTGAGGAGACTCAATAAGTTTGGCATGTCTGTAAAAACTCTCACCAACTTCTACAAATGCATCATGGAAAGCATCCTCTCAGGCTGCATTACTGCCTGGTACAGCAGCTGCTCTGCTGCGGATCGCAAGTCCCTCCAGAGAGTGGTAAAGCCTGGAGAGCGCGTCATCGGCTGCCATCTCCCCTCTGTGTAAGGCATCTACCACACACGATGCCGGAGGAAAGCACAGAACATCATCAAAGACCACAGCCACCCATGCTTTGTTAGATCGGATGAAAACCATTATGAGAAGCCTAAAGACTAAGCAAATGATACACATCGCAATTCGAAAAAGCACTACATATGGCAGTTTCGCAGCGTGTAATGCATCAATCCGCAAACCCCGCCCTAAGTCCTAAAGTCCGGGGCTTGGCACCAAGTGAGAGCCGGGCTACTCGGCCATGGCCTAATGTTCGACTGACCCGTGTCAATGGAAATAGAAAAAATTCTGGACTTTAGGGTAAAACACCAGAGTTCAGCACCAGTGGAAACGAGGCAAAACAGTTTCTTCCCTCAGGCCATAAGGCTCCTCAACCAACAACACTGATTCATGATCTTACTGTTCACACATGAACATTCCAGATGCTCTGATGTCTTTTGAGTTACTTTCAATATACACTAGCATATTCCCTCTCATGTGCCATTCCTAAGCATATTACACTCATATGTATCTCTAATATTCAGTAGATCTACCCATATTGTGCATTTTCCCAATTATACTCGTTGCTGCTCGTTTACTTTGTGATGTACAATGAACAAAATTATAAACGCAACACTTTTGTTTTTGTCCCCATTTATCATGAGCTGAACTCAAAGATCTAAGACTTTCTCATTTGTGAACAATATTTGAGAGAAATAGGCCTTTTGTGTACATAGAGAGAAAGTCTTAGATCTTTGAGATCAGCTCATGATGAATGGGGGCAAAAACAAAAGTGTTGCGTTTATAATTTTGTTCAGTGTATATTGTGTATATTATTGCCATACTTACCATATCCATATTTAATATTATTACCCATTTTCTGCTTTTTTTTTTAAACTGCTGCTAGTTTTACAGTTTTACATATATTATCACTTTATTTTTTCCTATACATTCTGCTTTATATATTTTTCTTAATTCTTACTGCGCTGATGTCGTGTGCCATGTCACAAGAATTTCATTGTGCAGGATGACGCTGTGTTATTCGGTACATTTGACAAATATATTTGAAACTCTTATCAGTCTCCAATTCCCCCTTAATCAACTCCTTCTTATCCTTGGCTACATCCCCTGTAACTTCCCGATAGACTTAGTCGCTCCACTCCCTCATAAATTTCCCTGCTGTCTTTTCTTTCCAAATGACAAGATTTCCTGTCATCCTTGACCCTAATGAGACTTCAACTTGGATCACTGAACCGTGACCGCTGTCCTCCGTGTGATGGAGGATTTATGAACTTCCCAAGCTGACTCTCCTCCCGTCTTATCTTTCAACACTGCGAACCATCAGATCCTCCTCTCCACCCTCTTCTGCCTGGCCCTCTCCTCTACCCTTTACTCCAGAGGTGTCAAACTGGTTCCACGGAGGGCCGAGTGTCTGCATGTTTTTGGTTTTTCCTATAAATTGGTTCCCAGTTCAGACCTAAACAACCAGGTGAGGGTAGATACTAACCAATTAGTGACCTAATTAATCAATCAAGTACAAGGTGAGAGCGAAAACCCTGCAGACACTCGGCCCTCCGTGGAACCAGTTTGACACTGCTCTACACCACACTTGTCTTCTGTCATTGCTTTGGACTGTTATGCCCCTCACCCATGAAATGTCTTGCAGTGTGTCCTTCAGGTCGATTTTTGGGTTCCAATGATGCAATTTAAATGTTTAATTTAATCACTTTTGACGCCCAGATGGCAAAACACGTTTCAGCAAGCCCGACTGATATTCTGCTTAGATATCAGCTCACCAGCGTAAGCTCAAACACAACAAGACTGAGCTGCTCTTGCTCCGGGGGGAACAACTTCTCAGACCGCAAAGAACCTTGAGATGAACCCCTACCACCATTTGAGATTTGTTTGTCTGTTGGAATAGCTATTATTATAAACACAAAAACACATACTGACAACACTGATAAACTATCAACAATGATAAACTATGATAAACAATGATATAGTTTATCATTAACTATCAACAATTATCAACAATGATAAACTAGGTGGGAGTAGTAAGCAGAGAGATACTGCATGACATACTCTAGTCATAAGGGATAAATAACTGCTAGGTCTCTGCTCAGATCTGACTGGAGATTTTCTGAGATAGATCTTTATTTCCTGAGAATAAAGCCCATATTAATGCACGTAAAGTCATCAAAGATTTGGACACAACACAAACAAACAAGTTACACGTCAAAGATCTATAATGACTTGAAGAGCTAAGGGAAAAGACTGTATAATGACAGTCATTACCTTGATGGGTGTGTTAAGCACAATAAAAGTGAGACGTGACAGTAATGATATGCAAGTAAACAAATTAGCGGTAATGGTAGGAGGAGGGGAAATTACAAACATGCCCCGAGAAAACCCTCATTAACAGCTCTCCAATCTGTCAGGATCCGTTCTCATGTTCAACTCCCGAGTCCCAGTACTGTACATCAACATCTTCATCAATTTTAAAGTCAGTCCTGTGCTAGGCATCTTCGCCTGCGTTGTTTTTCTGCCTACAATTAATAATCAGGAAGGCTGTCAACAATATGCAAACAGCATGGCTAATATCTTGAAACGACTTGGAAAACTGAAAGACACGCAGTCATTTCGCTGAGGCTCACTACAACCAAATAATACGTGGAGGGAAAAGACAGCAATCATGATTTGACAGAAAGCATCCACAATGAGAGGGTATTAGTTCTAACAAAAATTATGTCGGAAATACACAAATAATAACCTAATCACTGCTGTGGTATGAATAGTTTTTGGTATTTCAATTCACACGATTCTTGAAGTTTTAAAGCAGACCTCCTGTTTGGAGTCAATGTCCTTAGTTGACTTCTGTTTCACCTGAACTGGTAGCCCTATTAGTTGGCACGTGTTTCACGTCCGCTGGTCAACCCGCCCAGATTTCTCTCACGTGGACTTGGACAGCTCACATTTAAAAGTTACTGGCACAGTGACTTCCGTTGGAATTTAAAGAAGCACGAAGCCACATTTTATTCATGAGAAATCCAAAGGAAGTAACTAAATATGGAGGACCGACCCCAGCTGTAGCCTAACGCCTCCTCCATTATGATTAACAGTGATTGGATCTCCTATATCCTGGTGAATCAGATGAATGCCGTGCTGACCCAGAGAGCAGCGGGCCTGATTACCACAAACTAGAGTCTTACCATGTTGAATGTTCAGTGCGATTTACTCGTCATTTACCTGAGTTTGGAAAATCCCCAGCCTCAAGTTTTCTAAGGAGAATCCTGGATGTGCTCCACCAGTGACGTGGCTGACCCTAGTCCTTGACCGCTGGACCCTAACCGCAACCTAGGGTTGTGGATCCCCTGACCTTGTTACTCTGTCTTGACCTCTGCATTCCGGCAGGTGGACAGGAAGAACTGTCGCAGTGCCTTTCTATCGCCTTCCTAAAGCCTTCCTATGGAAATCTATTCCTATGGCACATGACGCCGACTCCCATATTCTACGATATGATGTGTAGAATTATGGCTATTCCGCTGACAGGTGGCAAAGCCTTCCGATGATAATGCTTTTCAATTGGACCCAGTTTGTTCGCTTGGTGAGGTCAGGAATATGAATAGTGTAGCTGACTTTAATTTTACCAACATAGTTTATCCCATTTCAAAGTCATTTTCCTCAGATTGGTTACTGTTTGAGTGTTGAAGGTTGTTGTCTCTCTGTCCTCACCAATTTCCTTTTTCCAATCTGTTGTTTTCGCTTTCAGATACACTGTGTCTGTTTCTTCCTAAAAAGTGATTCTAGTCTGTCTGACTTTATAGAAATGCAGATGACTGCTTTCATACTGCCAAGATATTTTCCTGTCATCACAATTCCATCAATGCTGAAAATCAAAACATGCTTCTCATTTATTTTAAAGGGACAATCAGCAGTTGAAGAAATAACCAAGCAAACTCTGCACTCTTTTTGGTAAAAAACTAAGGGGACATTCATTTGAAAATGTCCCTATGGAGAATAATTTCAATAATCTTAGTTGGGGTGCAGGTACTTTTTTAGTCCCAAGTAGAACCCCTTCAGTTCCAGGTATTTTTTTTTGCAAAGGGTGGTAAATGCCAACTTATAACCAGAAAGGCTTCTATCACGAAGTCAACCCTTTGAGAACATTCTTTCTATTAATGTTTGGACTCCTGTTATGGGTCTATATATACTGTTTATTAAAATCTGTTTACGAACACTAGAGTGAAACAAGCTCATACTTTAGCTTTTGGCAGTTGAACTAATTTACCAATTATTTTTTTAATTTACTTTTTTTTTAATTGGTACATTTAATTTATTCAGAAGTCTAATTGTGAAGCAACTGCAGATTGCCCCTTTAGTAGAGCAGAAATCCGGGTGCTGTGTCTGTTTCTGTGTCAGCTTGTACTGCAGGCCACATAAACCGGATCAACTGGGGTCTTTTCATGCTTTAGCAACCACAGGGACTCACCGAAGCACAGGCCCAGATAGAAAGCCACAGCAAACTGACTAATCACATAATTTACACCATCCTTCCTCTGCTCCCTTTTGTCTCTCTCCCTCTCTCTCCCTCTCTCTCCCTTTCTCATTATGTCCCTCGGGTTCTCTCTCAGTTGCCCCCCTCTCCCCGTCTCTCGTTCTCATTTTCGGTCTCTTGGTCTCCGTGTTAAATAAAAATATATAGAAACCTAACCGCACATGCACTTAATTCCACTCCCCCACTAATAAAGACCAGTCAGTTTTATGTGATACACTGTAAGTCCAGAACAATCTATTTTCATGGAATCGTCTGTTATGAAATCACAAATCATTTGCATTTAGGCTGCATCCCAGGCGTATTCGTTCAGTATGATATAACGCGACTTCCAACCCCCTTTCCAATGTCACACTCAACCAGAACAAAATGAAAAAAATCAAACCCATGGAAAAAGCGCACTATCACTTTTGCACAGGCTATATTTGGCTCAGTTTATACAAAATTAATAAGAGACTTAAATACAATAGAATAAGTCTTTAAGAATCCATTCCTCCAGGCAATCTCATTCAATATTAAATTAAAAGAAGAAACATTCAATGAAAGGGTAATGAAAAGATAGTGAATCTTGCAAGTATGTGGTGTCTTTTGTTTAATAACCTCTTACAATCCACATATCAATTCAATATTAATCAAAAACTGATTCAACTCCCAAAACGGTGACATAGGCTCTGAGCTCGCAGTAAATTACAACATAACATTCATAAAAAGTCCTCCAACTGTCACGTGGGCTGAGTGATAGGAAATCACCTGATATTGGAGCGTATCAATCAGGGGGGCAAACTGAGGCCCGCGGGCCAAGGCCATTCCATCCGACACGTGCTCGGTAATGGAATAGCTCTGAGGGGAAGGGAAACACAACTCACCAGCCCATTCTTATACATCTGAATCTGAATTTTAATTATTCAGACATTATAATGGACCTACTGTATAAATGTTTTAATTACTGCCGTTTTCTGGCCTGCAAATCATTCATGATTAACAAATTACAAAACAAACGTGGCCCTCCATTTAACCCAATTCACACAACGATCACTGGTCAGACCACACTTTTATTTACTCACAATTAGCTTAAACAGTGTTTATAACTACATTTCCTCAATGTCAGATGTTAATTTCATAGTGTAGACTTTCAAACGGGACAGGAAGGTTTACATACGTACCAACATGCGGACAACGCGAATGGTCATATTTTGCTCAAATAAACATAATTTGTCTAACACAAAACGGAATGATATTAGCCACTAGAATAACTTACCATATCCCGGGAGAGCTCACGACCGGTCAAAAACATTGTGTAAAAAAGTTACCTAAGCCGAAGTTAGCTAATGTTTGTGGGCGCTGCCATGTTTGTTTATCTGAATGAACCAAAGATAAATGTGATAAGACGGGTCACTCAGAGACTGAATGGTCATTTACATTCTCTCGTCATCCGGACAGATTTGAAATCATATGCAAAAAAATCACTCAGGTTCACTCATTTCAAAATCCCGATGTGGCCCCTGAGCCGAAAAGTTTGCCCTCCCCTGCTGTAAATCCTAGCAAATTGATCACGGTCAATGTGTTTCTAAACGCCTATTAGAATGTGAATGTTTTTCTTGATGCTAAAACACACCAGGGACTGTTGGGAATCCAAAGCATGCACCTCTCTCCCTCTACACCGCTCCCTCCCTCGACCCCCCTATTTCTCTTCATCCCTCCCTCCCTCTTCATCCCTCCCTCTCCCTCTTCATCTCTTTTGTCAGACTTATTTAGTTCTGGGGGTTGAGAGATATATGCATATTGTGGACAACTGCCCAATCCTCTCAGATCTCAACTGGTCTCTAGGGGTTGTGGAGGGGGTCTCGATCGGAGTGTGATAAACACCCCTGGCCTGTCTCTCTCTCCCTGTCTGTCGTCTGTCTGTCTTCCTGTCATTCTGTCTCACGGTCTCTCTGCTTTCTCACAAGCTGTCTGTCTGTCTGTCTGTCTGTCTGCCTGCCTCCATGTCTGTCTGTCTGTAACAAGGGCCAAAGCACCCTATTACTGTACTTGTGCTGTACTATTGATAGGGCTCCGTTAATTAAACTCTTTTGCGTTGTTTTCATGGTCACTAACAATCTATAGACGCCACAGCCATGTTAATGGCTACAAGTTGAACGGGGCTAATGGCTTTAAACAGGGCCTAATTACCGTTTAGCCTAAATTACACTAAGGGAGGTAGAAATATGACAACATTGCTGAAGTACGCTAATATTTAGTAGAAAAGAACATTGCCATCATCATCATATTGTCAAATGCACTGTGACTTTAACTAGCAAAGTAAGTCAAGAATAGTTACTGATGCTAACGTTAGCTGGCTAGAATCATTTGACTGCACCTCAACATCAACTAGCTAGTTAATATTATCAAAAATCCATTTGGTGACATCAAAATGCTGAAAAACGGTTTGGCTACTAATTTTCAGACCAAACGTTCAAAACAGTATTGTGACGACATGGAATCTATGAATAGGGTGCAATGCGATAGGTTGGGATAACAGTAATCTCAATATACTTGTACTTCATATTTGATGGTCATTCAAATTCATTAATTCATACAGTACATCTTCTGTCCAGGGTTGACAGACACAGGCAGACAAGCCTGTCTCCTTGGGGAGAGACTCTCTCCTCCCAGGTGCGGAGAATTCTACTGAAATCCAAATTGCAGAATAGTTTTGGACTAGGTAAACATGCAGGACTGCTGGCGGTTTTCGATGTGTTCATGAAAAACAGCACAACTTGTAGTTTTCTGATGTGGTAAAACCTTGTAGGTTGGCTAGTGGTTCCAGATAAAAATTGCAGAGATAAAAGACATTTCACCTTCAGCATATGACTCATGTGGACGGGAGAAACCAGATACTGTAAATAAAGCCACAGCAAATAAAGCTCCGGTAAACATTGCAATCTCACATCCCTGGCTGCTTCCAATGTGAATGTAAAAATAGCTTGGCGTAGTGGCAGTTCTTGTGTGCGAGGTGGTAGAGAGGCTGCTCTCTTCTCCGCTCTGTGAAGCCATCAGGATGGTGTTGTCTGCACGATGCCAGGCCTGATAGACATCCGTCTGACAGACGGGCGGAAAAATACGGGACAGCGTTCCAAATGGGCCCTTATTCACTACGCAGCGCACTCTTTTCAACCAGGGCCCGTCGGGTGTAGTGCGTCACCACGACAGTGGGGTGTGAGTCCGACAGAACGGGCGGGCATCAACCTTTTGTCATGTGGGAGGGCAGCCGAGCCGACAGAGACCTCGGAGATGAACTTTGACCCCGTAAGTAACAGGCGTAAGTACACGTTTGACTTACATTTACATTTCAGCAGACGTCGCTATCCAGAGCAACGTACATATTTTAAACATTTTCACACATGTTTAGGGTGCCCGCTGAGGCTTGGCCATAAAAAAATACTAAAAACTATGGAAGGTTTCATGTACAGTCCTAATGTAAATGAATCAATAGTATTTCAGTATGCTTGCCTGTGTACTGTTGGGCTGAGATAAGGTATGTCTCAGCCACATCAATGAAGCCTTATCGTTAAACAGGTGTTCCTAAAACCAACCCGAGGCAACATGAAGTGAAGAGAGGCTATTGAGCCACTATTGGAGGACTGTGTGAGTTCGCTTCATCCTTGGTTGGAGGGCAAGGATCAGACAACATGAGTCGAGTTCAAACAGTAGGGAAAACCCACTCATAGCTCAGGGCGATGCCCTTGAGCCCCGCTCTGCCGTTTTCATCAGCAGCAAATTAGTCAGGAAAAGTTACGCCGCCATTATTTTTAAACAAGGCCAAAGAGAGAAATGAATGTGTGTGTGTGTGTTTGGGGACGGGGCGCGTGGGAGGGAGAGGGTGGGGTTGTGGAGAGTAGAGCAGTGTGAAAGTTTCAGCAACTACTGCTGGACAGTGATCAGTCATATCGACAGTGCAACCCAACCTGGAGGGAGTTGGTTTGATCAGCATCGATGCCAGGCTGGAAGCAAATGTAAGGTATTTTAAACGAATCAAGCTACAAAGGAAAGTTGAGAGTGCCATAGCTAGCACTGCGTTTGGTGAAAATATCACATCAAGGTCCTTTGTGCCGATCAGCAGGAATTGTTCCATGCTCAAACTGCCACTCTGGAATCTCTCCGTACTTTTTTTTTTTTTTTTAACTTCTAGTTTCAACAGCATGTTTTCAGGAGCAAGCCAACAGGTAGACAAAATGAATGTCCGATTATTATACACAATCTTACAGTGCCACCTGCTGCATGCCCTAACGCACGGGTGAGTAAACTCTTGTCCTGTGGCCAAAACACTACTGCTAGTTCATTGAATTTACCCAGTGTCCCTGGTCTGAATCAATCCTCGGTTCAAAGGGGAGGATAAAAACCTGAAGTGTTCCGGACCTCATGGACCAAACTACCCCTGGATTAGGGCATAGAGGGGTAGCACTTATATGAGCGGGCAGAAGTCTGCCAGTCCATTCTAGAAAACAAGCCACGCCCCTCTGCCACATAACTGTTTGAGACCCTCTATGCATTCCTTGTTCCACCCCTCTCGAATTCTCTGGTGAGGACACATCAGAGGTCCTGTCTCAGGATAAAATGCCAAGATCAGTGGTGGCTTGTTTCAGAAGATGTGGTTCTATGGTGAAACACTGTGATGTAGACAAGTGAGCATCTCACCCTCCTTTGATGTAGTCCAGGAATGTGTGTTCAGACTCCACTGTGAACGACAGCAGGGTCACCTGGGTGGCGAAGAGGACATTGAAAACAGTTACTCCTCCATTAGATTGTACATTCACCACCAGATCAACCAAAATGTCTACAGTACACAAACATGATTTATATGGACATTTGTTTAAACAACTGTACTACAGCGCTGTTATCAGAGGACATTTTACATTCAATCCAGCTACCTGAAGGCTGTTTAACCACTCAGGTAATCAACGCCAAGACAATTTATTTATCAGTTTAAACATAATTACTCGGCATACCAGCAATCAAGGCTAACATAGATCTAAAGAAACCCATTAACCGTTGCCCCTGGTCCACAGGCTAACCAACCAGAGGACATCCTAAAGTCAGTCATCCAAGAAGAATGAGTTTGGTCAATATCAGAGCTACATATTAGAATTGCTATTACAGGCAGAACATCAATCTCATTCACACACACACACACACACACACACACACACACACACACACACACACACACACACACAGAGAGAGAGAGAGAGAGAGATCCATCTCAAGGACTGATGGGGGCGAGATGATGGATCTCTCAAGCCTCATCATATTGAGGCCAGGCATCTCAAAGTGTGTGTGTGTGTGTGTGTATATGTGTGGGCCAAAGCAATAAAAACAATACATTGATATCCTCCTTAACATCTGTCACTGACTGAGTACGGTGGACACACACTCCGTCACTGACACAACAATGGTACGCGGAGAGGAACCAAAGAGCCCCTCTACGCACTCCAACTTCGTTCGAGGTCATTACAACTTCGTCCGGATCGTTCATTTGGCCTGATGCCAAAACGGTTTATGTGGTGCACTGCATGCCAAAGACCTTAAGAGTTGGCTAGACAGCAAAACAAACTACCTTGCTTGTTCATCTTGTGTTACGGAGGAGACTACGGTGGGCTAAGGAAATTGAACGACTGCTCTTCTCTACTGCAGTCCACTTGCCACAAACCCACCGATGAACACCACAGTAACGACACTGACAAGGACGGTAAGTTAACGTTCCTCTGCCCACATCAGCCTAATAGGGCTTTAGTAAGCAACATCTTACTGCAACCGTATCACTTACCTTACTCTAATCATATCCCACATGTTACTCCAAACCTCATTTAACTCCAACCATACCACTTATCTTACTCCAAACCTCATCTAACTCCAACCATACCACTTATCTTACTCCAAACCTCATCTAACTCCAACCATACCACTTATCTTACTCCAAACCTCATCTAACTCCAACCATACCACTTATCTTACTCCAAACCTCATCTAACTCCAACCATACCACTTATCTTACTCCAAACCTCAT
>JACXGI010019286.1:0-12283 GCA_016801175.1 Esox masquinongy
ATTCATCAGGCTTTAGCCATGTTTCACACAAGCCAATAACATCTAGTTTATGATCAGAGATTAATTCATTTACTGCAACTGCCTTTGGAGCAAGGGATCTAACATTTAGGAGTCCCATTTTGAGATGCGAGGTGATACAGTCATTTTTATTTGTGACCGAGGTGGAGGAAGGCTTTATCTTAATAAGGTTGCTATTGTTGCACTACCTTGTTTAACTTTTCTCAGCCTGGAACGAATCACAGTGGCAATAGGTAAAACTGAACTAACTACTCTGGCTATGCTATCGACAGACTCCACTATACTAGCAGGCTGACTAACAGCCTGCGGCCTGACCTGCACCCTATCTCATGGTGAGGCTATAGGAGTGAGACTCCTGTCAATGTTCCTAGATAAAAGAAGAGCATCACTCCAGCTAAGATGGAGTCCGTCGCTCTTCAGCGGATCAGGCCTGGCCCTATTTCTGGGAGAGTCCCAAAAAGAGAGCCAGTTATCTACAAACTCTACCTCCTGCGACAGGCAGAACTCTGTTGTCAGCCAGCGTTTGAGTTGCGCAAATCTGCTGTAGAGCTCGTCACTACCCCTAGCTGGGAGGGGGCCAGAGACAATTACTCGATCCCGACACATCTTTCTAGCTAGTTTACACGCTGATGCTATGTTCTGCTTCATAACCTCTGACTGATTCATCCTAACGCCATTGGTGTCAACGTGAATAACAATATCTCTGTACTCTCTATACTTGCCAGTTTTAGACTTCGCTAGCACCAACCCCAGATTTGCGGCTACATCGGTGGCTCTGCCCCCCAGTGTATGATCGTCGGCTGATTCTTTAGTCTAATACTGCGGGTAATGGAATCGCCGATGACTAAAATTTTCAGTTTTTCTGGGCCTGCCGATCATTCCCCTCCGAAGACGGCTCAGGCCTTGACTCCGACTCCAGTGGAGAAAACCTGTTGTAAATCTCAGTTGGCTCTAGCAGCGACACTGGTTTAACTGGTCCATGGCATTTCTTCCCAGTGACCAAGAGAAAGTTCTTGCCCAGCTGCAGGAGCTGTGCCGGGGGGCTAACAACACTGTCGTTTCTTCCTGGTGGCACAGACGCAGTTTTTTCCAGTTCTACACTAACAATCCTTGCCTGACATTTGCGTCTGAAGCCAAGCCTCTAACTCTGCTATCTTTACCAGAAAACGATAGTTCTCCTCCGTGTTGTAGCTACAACAATTACAGTGATAAGGCATAATAATGGTACTTAGCTTCGGGTGTTCCGGGAGGGGTGAGTAGTTACGTTAATTATGTCCAAATAGAGTCCCGGTGTAGAGAAGTTGGGTAAAAAGTCAACAGATAAAAATATTGCGTAGGTAAACTCTTAAAGTAGAATTTAGCCAATTAGTTCATATAGAGTAAATTCTAAAAAGTTTGGCAGGCAGCCAGGTAACAGCAAGCAGCGTACAGCATGTCAACAATCCCACTGGCCATTTGAACAGCTTATTAGCCATTCATGAATGACATTGATACAATAACTACTGTATCAATATAGGTGACGATAATTACTTTTTCGGCAAGTGAAAAGACGAGAGAATCGTGTAGCCAGGTAAGTGTTTGTCTATCCTGAACAAATCCTCAGACATAATCGAAAATCCACCAGAAATAGTTGCAATATAGTAAACAGTTTCATTTTAGGCTTCCCATAACGTATCTACTCAAGGTTGTAGCCAGCGAGGTTTTTGTCTATCCTGAACAAATCCTCTTTTGCCACTGGCCGTTTTAACAGCTAATTAGCCATTTGTGAATGACATAGATATAGTATCTATCAATACAGGTGATGATAACTAGTGATGGCCATTCGCGGCTTCATTAGCGTTATTTTAGCAGCAGGATATTATGCTGGCAGTACTCGGATGTTCTTTATCACAATAAAAGCCATAATTGAAATGTATAAGGCAATATAGTTAACAATCTAGTCTGTGAAAAAGAACAGACAAGAATAACAGTGGAATGGACATTAAACATAAAATGTACAGACAAGATTGTTAACTATATTTACTTATATAGTTCAATGATGGCTTTTATTTTGAAAAAGAAAATCTGAGTTAGCACTGCTAAAATAATATCCTGCTGCTAGAAGAATGGTAATGAAGCCTCGAATGGCCATCACTAACGATAACTGACTTTTTTGTCAAGTGAAAAGACGAGAGAATCGTGAAGCCAGCAAAGTGTTTGCCTATCCTGAACATATCCTAATATCCACCAGAACCGTTTTATTTTAGGCTTCCTATTACGCAGCTACGTAAAGTTGTAGCCAGCGAAGTTTTTTCTGTCCTGAACCTCGGGCATAATGCGTTTTGAATGTTACGGGAGGCGAACGCGGGACCTGTTGTTCCGGAGCCCGCGTCTCTAACCAGTACGCTATTTAACAATGGTTGGTCGCTCGTTCGCTCGCTCGCTCACTCACTCCCTCATTTACTCAGTAAGAGACATTCGCTCTTCTTAGCCGGCACCGCTTACTCGGTCCGGCAAAAAAGCTTTGCAGTACCATATTTTTAGAACATATCACAGCGTCTTTTATTGCTTACCATTCCTCACAGTTTGTGCGCTATGAAAGAATTGGTCCAGCATCTGTTGGTTAAGGCGTCCCTTCTGTAGAGAGACACATGTATTGTTTTCCAGAGCGATTTCAGGTTGATCATCATAAAATGACGCTTGCTGAATAAATGTTTTTTTTGAAAAGAACAAATATTCATACCGTATTCAAAAGTATCTTGAGCCCATCTATTATCATTTAACCAGTCGGAGTCTGTCGGAGTCTTGTGAATTGTCTATCTGAAATCCTGGTGCTGTAAAGAACAGCAGAAGATCGTCTTCATTCCTTACACTAAACTCTTCCATGGATCTGCAGGCTATTTGATGGAAAGGTAGATCGTATGGCCTATAAAGTGTCCGGGATCCCCAGGAGGGCGTCTGCTGTAATCACAAAGCATCAGAGGGATCTCATTGTTGAAAGATATCAGTCAGGAGAAGGGTGCAAAAGAATTTCCAAAGCATTAGATATACCATGGAACACAGTGAAGACAGTCATCATCAAGTGGAGAAAATATGGCACAACAGAGACATTACCAAGAACTGGACGTCCCTCCAAAATTGAAAAGACGAGAAGAAAACTGGTCAGGGAGGCTTCCAAGAGGCCTACAGCAACATTAAAGGAACTGCAGGAATTGGCAAGTACTGGCTGTGTGCTACATGTGACAACAATCTCCCGTATTCTTCATATGAATGGGCTATGGGATAGGGTGGCAAGACGGAAGCCTTTTCTTACAAAGAAAAACATCCAAGCCCGGCTGAATTTGCAAAAACAACAAAAACAACTTCAAGTCTCCCAAAAGCACGTGGGAAAATGTGATATGATGTGATGAAACCAAGGTTGAACTTTTTGGCCATAATTCCAAAAGGTATGTTTGGCTCAAAAACAACACTGCACATCACCCAAAGAACACCATACCCACAGTGAAGCATGGTGGTGGCAGCATCACCAGGACCGGGCCTTAGTCAGGGTGGAGGGAATTATGAACAGTTCCAAATACCAGGCAATTTTGGCACAAAACCTTCAGGCGTCCGTTAGAAAGCTGAAGATGAAAGCTGAAGATGAAGAGGAAGTTCACCTTTCAGCACCACAACGACCCAAAGCACACATCCAAATCCACAAAATCATGGCTTCACCAGAAGAAGATTAACGTTTTGGAATGGCCCAGCCAGAGCCCAGACCTGAATCCAATTGAACATCTGTGGGGTGATCTGAAGAGGGCTGTGCACAGGAGATGTCCTTGCAATCTGACAGAATTGGAGCGCTTTTGCAAAGAAGAGTGGGCAAATATTGCCACGTCAAGATGTGCCATGCTAATAGACTCCTACCCAAAAAGACTGAGTGCTGTAATAAAATCAAAAGGTGCTTCAACAAAGTATTAATTTAAGGTTGTGCACACTTATGCAACCAGGTTATTGTGAGTTTTTTATTTTTATTTTTCCCCCTCAAAGATTTCAGTTTGTTTTTCAACTGAATTGTTCACGTAATAGGTCACATTAAAGGTGGAAAAAGTTCTGACATGATTCATCTTTGTCTCATTCTTTTACATCACAAGAACCTGGCATTTTAACAGGGGTGTGTAGACTTTCTATATCCACTGTATAAAGCCTACATTTATCTGTTTTATTGCCTTTTACAATGGGGTATGAGATGAAAACCATAAAAATGGGGTTGAGCATTAAAGGGGGGTCCAATATCCTGAGCTGGATATTCTAAAATTTAGCAAGCATTTTAAATTAACTTTTTGCCTGAAGAAATTGTGAATTTGATAAATCATAAGGCAAATCTCAGTCCAATCGTCAAGGAGAAAGCTAAATATTGGTACAAAATAGTTGGCTTGTTTGGACAGTTCCCAATAAATGGGCTACTTTAAAATTACTGTACCGTTGCAGCTGTTGAACTGTACACAACGAAACACTGTAATTTTTGTTTTGGACACCACGCTTTCCGATGAAACTCTCATTGATTGTAAAACGTTTCCGTTAACATCAAATTCCAATGAGAAGTCTGGAAAATCCTCTGTACAAACTGTGTTTAATTCTGAATAAAGCTTTAGTCATGTGCACCCATTCGCAAAGTCACAAAAGTGGTTTAAATTAGCCTTGATAGAGTGGAACACTTGCTTCTGGGCACGGTTTCTTGTATCTCTTGAGTAGAATTAATCTGTTATAACAAATTAATTGGCGCATAGTTGAATTTTATGGTATTATTATTTATTTTGATCTCATGCTCTAAATATTCAGGTAGTCTTTCAATGATTATTTCTATTGGCGTGTCTTTAAATCCAGGTAATGCTGGGCAGAAGGAATCCTTTATTCTAGCTGACATATTTTAGGTTCGATCAGACACACAACCACTACATACAATAACCATCACAAGACACATAGTCTGAAACACTCACCCAGGCTAAAATTAGTTAGTAAACTAAATCCTGCCTTCAGCTCTCTTCCTAGTGTGAGAGAGGAAGCTTGACGCTATGACTCTAACCCTGGTCAAACCCCCTTCTGAAGGAAAGAGGGGCAACTCATGATCAAAACCCTTAGGTTTCCTAATTCCCACCTTCCAAGGAAGCATTGATCTCAAGAATTCCCTTAGTCAGCGCAGACAGACAGACAGACAGACAGACACACACACACACCATTCAGCTTTATACATAGTCACCATTGATATAAAATAAAGTAATTATTAAACCTGCCTTCAGGTCTCTTCCTAGTGTGAGAGAGGAAGCTTGATCCTTGTTTATGACATACAATATTGAAGGGGGTCTTGCCTTTGGCCAACCATCCCTGGCTTCCTAATCCCCACCTTCCAAGGAAGCACTGATCTGAAGAATTCCCTTAGTCAACACACACGCAAACACACACACATTCAGGTTTAGACATAGTCATCATTGATCCAGAAGACCCTATGACTTTGTGGAACCATCCATGGTAAACCCCCCTTTCGGGGAAAGGGGGCAACCCTTTACTACTACCCATAGTCAATGCACAGACACCTTTTTATACATATACACAATAAGACCATTTTAATACACAATTCCCTTAGACATCCTGAGAAGGTCATAAAGACATAAAACCTAAAATCAGCCCATAGGTCTCTTCCTAATGTGAGAGAGGAAGCTTGACCCTATGAGTCCACCCCTGGTCAATCCCCCTTCCAAAGGCAACTTGTGATGATTACGTAAAAGTGTAATAAAGTCTATACTCTATTCTTCTTGAATATATGACTGACTTCATATGACTTCTCAGTGACTGTCATATATATCCCCTCACACATTCAGCCAAATTAAAAAAAAGATAAAAATAAAAAATTATCCAATATCAAATCAAAATTTAATTCAACTTTTATTTGAAGTGAATGGTAAACAGCCACACACTTTTTTAAACAATCAAGAACAAACAGGCAATACAATGACAACAAAGGAAAAACAAAATAACAAAGGAGTCAGTGAATAAGGGCCTTTATAAAAAGGCTGGTTGAGGATTCAGATTCACAAGAAGTTTGACGTTATATTGCAACGACCTTATACAGTGATATTACAACAAAAAACCTAGTTCCTAAAAAGCAGCCCGACTCGATACAGGTACAACCACTGTGACAGTCTTTGTATTTCTAGCAAACTGCACTTTATAATGGCAGTATGCTCAGCGCTTCATAATCCTCTGAACTGGAAGAAACTGGGCCTCTGATCCAGATTCCAACAATATGCCCCAAACCTGTATACGGGGCTTGAAATTATATTGATTTGGATGTTTTTGGAGCCAATTTACATGAGCAATGACAATCACAAGAGAACAACTGTGTTATTATGCCTGGTATTAACGCTGCATCTGGTTGAATATGTGGTACTCCTGTGTGTAAGTTAGTTGCAAACCAATTTGCAAGTACACATTATGAACGAAAACGTCTACTTTAGTCAGTGCTTATAACCTCTCCCTGCATGGTTATTCTCACTCTGATCCATGGCATACAAGCACTTGACACAATCAGAACCTACATGAATGTCATCTCCATCATTACCTCCTACTAACAAATGTCTCATATAATCAAAGTCAGTAGGCCAAATGCTCTTTTGGGCAGTTAAAATCTCTCATTAACTGAACTGAGATACTGTGATTTTTTGTTTTCTGTTTACCCATGAAACCATTGGCTCGTTCAAAAGGAAAGCACTACTGGACAGAGGAAGAAGTCTGCCTAGAAGGCCAGCATCCCAATGTCGCCTCTTCACTGTTGACGTTGAGACTGGTGTTTTGCGGGTACTATTTAATGAAGCTGCCAGTTGAGGACCTGTGAGTGCTCAGTTGTGCACCGGGGAATCCCTCTGCCCTTTCTATTCTGGTCTGAGCCTGTTTGCGCTGTTCTGTGAAGGGAGTAGTACACAACTTTGTACAAGATCTTCAGTTTCTTGTCAGTTTCTTGCACTGAATTGCCTTAATTTGTCAGAACAAGAATAGATTTATGAGTTTCAGAATAAAGTTCTTTGTTTATGGCCATTTTGGGCATATAATTCAACCCACAATTGCAGATTCTAGTACTAGTGTAAAGAAATGTGAAGTGCGAGGGCGTGCGTAAAAGGAGAGGAAAAAATGAACACAGCAAAACAGAGAATCATGTTTAGTCTTCTTTTAATGCGATCTTCAAAAAAGCAGCACTACACGGTAAAACTGACAGACACAATAACCCATGCGGTGTGAATTACATACAAGGAACCTAAATTACCACATAATGACTAATGAAGTGCAAGTGTGTGTGTGTGTGTATGTGGTGCTTTTGCCATCGTCTCCTGTTGGCAGTTAGTACAGTACGCTGGCGAGGTGGAGCGCCAGAGAGGGAGAGCGTGCGCAGCGCCACGCGGAGCAACCGTCACAAGAAAGACTGTTTTATTGCTTCTTTAAAAATCAACAGTTTTCAGCTGTTCTAACATAATTGCAAGATTATTAGAAACATAACGTGACATTGGAACAGTACTGATGGTTGCTGCTAATAGGCCTCTGTACGCCAATGTAGATATTCCATTAAAGATCTGCCATTTCCAGCTACAATACTCATCTACAACATTACCAATGTCTACACTGTATTTCTGATCAACTTGATATTATTTTAATGGGCAAAATGTGCTTTTCTTTCGAAAGAAAGGACATTTCTAAGTGACCACAAACTTTTGAACAGCCGTATATCCTCATCTTCCCTTACCGAATGAGACTGGTATAGTTCTAGCTAGTCCAGGGTGGTTTAGGTTGGGAAAAATAGTACTGCAAGCGTCAATGCAAGCTGATAAATGGACTAGCAACAAAGTATAAATGGGGAATAAGTCAAAATTTTTTTGTAGAAAAATATTATTTAAAAGCTTCACTGAAAACATTAAATGGCAGATTTCTATGTTTTGCTTGTTTCAAAATCTTACATATTGCCCCTTCAACTGAACTAAAGTATATTCCTGTGAATCTGAAACAACCCGTGCTACCCTAAGTATATGAGGGAGAGCACTGCTGTCTTCTCTTGTTATCAAAGCTCGGAGCAGCTAAATGTTGAATTGGGATTAAACATATGTTTGACTGGAAATAGTGGAAGGTGATTTGAGATCCAAATTGGTGAAATTGACAGCATACAGTGACCGCTTATGGCAGATGGTATCATTTACATCTGGTGATTTGCATTTCTGGTGATCTATATCTCTAAAAAGATTTCTGTTTCCCCATGCCAGGCGCACACAGCTCAGTGTATCACTGCGGTTATGGAAATTTATTGAGCTGATGTACAACACCATTTCCAAAAAAGTTGGGACTTGGCGTAAAATGAAAATAAAAACAGTGTGGAATATGGAAAAAGTTCACAATTTATCAAGTCAAAACTCTTCCGTCATTAGCATTAAAGTTGATTATTTCAGGTTTAATCGTATATATGGGAACAAGGATCATAAAAAACACAGAGTGTAAGTACAGAGACCAACACACAGCAGTGTCATGACAGTTGTTCTGATTATACATTATTGCTTTCACCTTTTTATACCCCTCGTTTGTCAGCTCCAAAAATATTATCTCTTATGCTCAAGATACATACAATAAAACAAGTCATACTAATAGGAAAAAAGATAGAACCCTACACTGTCATGGCAACCATCGTTCTAGGTCAGAGTTAACAGACCTCCTCATCTGAGCTACCCCTAGCCTCTGTCCTGCCCAAATGGAAGAAACAGAGGAGACACAGTAAATTTCACCTTGGAGCCATCTGTAGCTGGGCCATAGATAAGATAGGTTGAGGCCTGGCGCCGTTCGGTTGTGGCCATAATCATGTCTAAGAACAGAGCATGCTGACCTAGGTCTTCTCTTATCCGTGGCATCCATGAACAGTCTAAAGCAAATTCAAAAATCTGTCCTCAACAACAGAATGCAATAGTGTGCAAATCATTTAATCCCTACATTTTATTGAAAATAGTACAGACAACGCATCTGTTACGCATGCAGGTACCCTGTATGTGCGTTTGTGTTTTTTCCCCTCCTGCCGTTTCCCCAGGTGTCCCTTATGTTCCTGATTGTGCTCGTTGGTGTTAACCACCTGGCAGTCATGAGTGCATCGCCTGACTGCTGAGGTGGACCAATCGGTGGACACTCCTCCTAATTGCACCACCTGTTCCTATTTCCATTACCCAATCGCATCACACATCCCTGGTTAAAAAACCCTGTCAGTTGGTTCTTCCAGAGAGACTCTTTTGATTTACCCCACATGGACATAGACACTCTTGAGATACAGGCCTTTTTGATAGACAGACACTTTGTTCATACATACATCATTTAGTTTAGCACATACATCTCACTTTGTCCTGTTTCATGTGAGTATGTATTGCTGTGGTGTTTTCTTTGGTGTTGTCTATTCAATTGTGTGCTGTTTAGTCCTTGTTTGACCTGTGTGTTTTTGTTTATCCCTGTGTCCCTGGGAAAAGGTTTTTTTTAGCAAGTCGCCCTTGGGCATACACAACCCGTAGGAAAACTTTGTCTAAAAACACCAGTTAGAACTGAGCGGACCACCCACTGTATTTTTGTATTGGTTAGTAGTCAGCTAAACGGTTCTTGAGGCAGGCAAGTTCAGTTTTAGGAGTGTTTTGACTATATTATTTCATTTCTTGGGTTCAGCTCAGCCCCTTTTCCCTACCCCCTTTACCGTGTGTTTATAATAAAACGTTTTATGTTTGACGGTAGCTTTGGTTGTCTGTCGTTTTTTCTCACTGTTCCTGTACACTACACCATTTTGCATGAGTTTTATGTTACGGGTCTCTGTACCATCCACCCCCTAGACTGCTAGAGCCACAGGGTTCGTAACAGTATCAAATGTTGAACCAGAGAAATGTTATTGTTTTTGGAAAAATATATGTTCATTTTGAATTTAAAGCTGAAGTACGTAGGTTTTTTGCATTAACACATCGGTATTCTATTAATCTGGATCGTGGATGAATTCCTACAATATCAGATGGTCCCAGGCCCGCATCTGAAAGACCTCTGTATATGGTGTGCAGCTCCTAAGGAAAAACGTGATCAGCTCTCGCAGTGGCAGGAAATTTAATTCTGTGCACAGGAAGTGATGCGTTTGACGTCTCAAACAAGGAGCTGAGGCTGGACAAAATAAGGAAGTGGCTACTCTCATTTTGTGGATCTGGTAACGAGAGATGCTAGCCAATTTTATTAAAAACTATGAAAGAAGTTCAGAATATAATGTACCTAAGAATATACGGTTTAGATCAAAAGAGAGCAAATCTGGTAAAAGAGAAGCAGATGTCATTCGGAGTGAACATTGGTGCAGCTGCCTATCCACGATGGATGGAGCTTATGGAGCAAAATGCAGTAACCTGCAATGATAATGTGGCAATTATTCTGTTAAATAAGTAAAGTTAGTTATAACGCTGGCTACCTAGCTAACCTCACAGTGTTGTTAGTAATTGCCTTATTGGCTATAATAATGTAATTGTCTATAACTAATTACCTGACAAAAACGATTGGCCAATTTGGCTAACTTTCAGTGGATAAAGAGGCGAGCTGCTATCTGTACACGCTGTTTGCTTTGTTTACTAGCCCAGCTAGTAGTACTGTAATCGGAAAACATTACCAGGGAGAGTTTAGACTAATAGGAAGCTATTCTTGTTTCCCTGTATGCTACATCAAATATATTTCGGCAGCTAAAATCAGGATAATCCTCACGAGTGACTTGAAAAAGTTCTACCAGTAGCTGAAGTTTCCCTGACTGCTTGTTTTATTTTACAAGCTGAGCGCACATCTCACGTTGTACTACGCCACTAAACATCCTCTGCAATGTATGGTCAATGGAGCTGAATGGCTCTGCTAGCTTAAATAGAAGAACATTGTCAATTACATGTCGTTATGAGTTGGGATTGTAATGATTTAAAGAATAAACTAGTTTTCCAATTCCTTTACAACAGTACTAGTCTAACCGCTACACTTAGTAGTCTACAAAAAAAAGCATCTGATCACGTCTACACTTCCCACTTTATGCAAATACCTGTCCATTCCATTACCACGGATAATAAGCAGTTGAAACAATTGTTGCATGTTGGTGAATAAGGACGCTATACAAACTGTGTGTTCAGATCCGTGAGTTGACATGCTGCATAGTAGACACGCATTCCAAGTAGCACATGGCAGACTGACTTCCTGTAATATGTTAACATACCCAATTTCCCCAGAGGGTGGAGATGTTGCCCAAGCAGTGCAACAGGATACCCTGTAACGTCTCCCTTCCTGTAGTAAGATATCCACGTATTAACTGGCATTAACAAC
Organism: Esox masquinongy; assembly: GCA_016801175.1. NCBI lineage: Eukaryota > Metazoa > Chordata > Actinopteri > Esociformes > Esocidae > Esox > Esox masquinongy. Next base: position 11,362 of record JACXGI010019286.1, read on the forward strand.
AAACATGAACTTCAGTATACTCTACCTGTTAACTCTGCAGAGAAAGCCCCAACTTAATAACAGTCTCTTACAATAAACAGAAAAACCTAATTTACCTAACATAGCTGTTGCAACACCAATACTGATATGACAGCTATTAACACTGTTCTTGTTTTCATGTCTTAACTTTCCTTATTCAGTTAGTCCCACTTAAAGGTCCAATCTATCCCAAGGCTTAATCAGCCTGCTACTCCGGGAGTATGCTTGGCCCTGCTCCACTTGGTGCGGCGTGCAAACGGTTTGTGATGAATGGGGTGCACACCCATGACTTGCACCTGCCTCTCCGTTGCCGTCCTCTCTTGCAGGGTCCCCCTCTGTTGCATATGCGTCTCCGGGATGCTCCGGGGAACGTTCCAGATGCCCCGATAACAGTGAAGGGGCTCCCTACGCTGGTCTAAGATCGACCCTGTTGCGACGATATGTTGTCCCCTCCACATTAACAACATAGGACCTGGGGCCCGCTTGCTGCAGGCACACACCTTTTCTCCACCGGCCCGTCCTGTCCCCAGGGAGTGGTTTCATCCTGATGGGCTGGCCAATGTTCAGCTCAGGCAAATCTTTAGCTAATCTGTCATAGTTTAGTTTCGCCACCTGGCATTCACACACAGTTTGTCCGGTATCCCAGCGACGACCTGGGGCAACAGCAGCTGGGCCGCCACGGGGAGGTGCGTCCTCAGTCTCCGTGACATCAGCCGCTGTGCAGGACTGCAGTGCAGTTCCTCCGTGGGCGTGTTTCTCCAATGGAGGATAGCTTTCCATGGGTCCTCGCCAGCAAACGCTGCTCTTCTACACAGGTTTTTAACAATCTTTACTGCCGACTCTGCTTTTCCATTAGCCTTAGGGTGTCTTGGTGATGAGGTAACATGTTCAAAGCACCACTCTT
>JACXGI010019287.1:0-11830 GCA_016801175.1 Esox masquinongy
CTCCTCTGATGCAGCGGTAGCCATGATTGCTGAAATGGTGTTTGGCCTGTCCTTTTATTGCTACATCTGGCAGATGGGGCGTGGTTAACATCAATAACTTGACATTCCTGGCTCATCATATGACCTCTCTTCATAATGTCTTTTATATGGAGGTTCTTCAGGATCAGCGTTGTCTACTATAATACATTTCCTTAGTTTACCAACGCTCTGCCATTGCTGACTCTGTACCAACAGCTCATCAATTCTCCGAAACATGTTGTTTTCCAGGTCACACCAAACGAATATCCGAACACTTAGCTTGTTACGCTTCTGTCCATCACTTATTTTCCCAGTGAAAGAAGAAACATCAACAAATCCAACTGCAATTCCATTTCTTCTCTGGATGTTTCTTAATTTCAGGACACACCACATGACGAAATACTTCCCAGTCGTTGATATGGTATTCAACCTCAACTGTTGCATTTGTATATTCAGTTCCTATGGCTAAACTGTACAGCTTTACTTTAGAAGCCAGGTAATCAAACACAAAGCCCAACATACTCCCATTAGGAAGGTCATGCTGATCCGTTAACAGCTTAGAGGATGGCACTTGAGTTCTATACAAATCGAGGAAACGCTTCTTTGGAGCATCGTATATTTCTAGTTCATATTCTCCCACTTTTCTATCCTCCATTCTGCAACCTGTTTCATAAGTCAGGGCTACCACAGAAGTATCACTCAAAATCAAAGCCATTTTTGCCCTCACTATTCACAGTCTTTAAAATCCCTCATACAGATCCCTGGTCAACCCCCCTTTCGGAGAAAGAGGGGGCAAGTCGTGATATCTTAGTCAATGTACAGGTACATACACAATTTCTCCTTAGGCATCATGAGAAATCTAAATCGGTCTCCGTGAGGCAGGACCCATCCCAAGCCAACTCGTGATCCCTTAATCAATCCACAGATACCTTATGCATAATAAGTACAATTTAATACACAAACCACCCTTAGCCAACCTAAGGCCATGAAATCTAAATCTGCCTCCGCGAGATAGGAAACCTGGCCAACTCGTGGTCCCTTACTTAATGCACAGACACCTTATGCACAATAAGTCAATTTTAATACACAAACCCCCTGAGGTAACCTAAGGTCATTAAATCTAAACATATGCAATAAGACCATACACAATTCCCCCCTTAGGCAACCTAAAGCCCTGTTCAAAACGTAAATAGGGTCGTAAAAATTAATATCTATATTTATTTATGCCCTAGGGCTCTAAGATCACATTAATATATATATTTAGCCCCCGCCTAAGGACTCAAAGGTCAATGGTCAAAAAAGCAATAAATCAGACACAGGCCTTTGAAGTTGTCACAAGGACTATTCTATAACTCTCTAATATCAGATGCATGTTCCCTGGTTGTTCCAGCTCCTCAACTGATTGTGTCCCTCACATCTCCCTCAAGGACCTGCAACATTTCAGCACATAAAGTTTGTTAGGAGATACTTGATTTTCTTTAATATCAGACCATTAGTTCCATACCATTTCCATATATGTGATTAAGTCTTACAATTGGCTGTAACTGGTTTTAATTGAGAATAGACTGATTCTGTAGCTGGTGGTGGTGTTGATTCTGTAGTGGTTGAGGATTAAACAGATAAATAATATAGTAGTAATAAAAAGAACAATACAGAGCTATTGAATAAGGGTTAAACAGCACATGTGATGTTATGATAGGGTGAATATGGGAGGGATGTTCACTTGTACCTTTCTTCTTGGTTTTCACCATTTTAAAGTCAATCTCAGCATAGGTCACATCAACAGGTTCTGCAGGACAATTCCAGTCAACAAATCAAGGAATTAGTTTCTGCATATTTTGCCTCTTGATCCACAACTTCTGAATCAAACATTTATATTTGACTTGTACAATGGATCCTACCTGTGGATTTCCCTGTCTTAAACTCAGAGTTTATTTGATTATCGTTTGGACTAGGTTTTCTTAGGTGTTATTCAGCTTTGGTTCATTGATCATTCATAATAATTTTGGCACATGTTGATATTAACTATTAAATTATTATAAATGATCAATGAACCAAAGCTGAAAAACACCTAAGAAAACCTAGTCCAAACGAAAATCAAATGTTCTTGTCCAACTTCTTGAGTTTAATCTGAGCATACGTCACATCAACTGACCCAGTAAAAGCAGAAACACCTGCAGAATCTGACACATATATACAGGAACAATCCGATAACAAAGCTTTTATAAGTAAAGAGCAGCAAGACTTCTAGACTACTGAACATTCCTACCAAAATCAGACAATTACAATATACAAATCAAAATCCAATCCATGTGTTTTCTGAGCCTTTTTTACATCACCAATTGTCACAAACTGCTAATACAGATACAGATTATACAGATATCCAGCCTAAGACCTCAAAGAGCAAGTAACAACAAGAAATGTATGCAGGGGCTAGGAATAGGGTCAAAACTTAGGATGAAACATAGAGAGGAGACAGAGTCTGTGGGGCTAACACAGCAAATACAAACATAATAAAAGAAAGAAAACAGAGAAATAAAATGACAACACATAGAGAGTTTGTCTAAATTGCCCTGTAGTCACCAACACGTCTAGTTCTAAGTCAGTCTTACTGACTGTCAACATTGAAAGATCTTACCTGTGGCTCTCCCTGTCTTAACCTCAGAGTAGACTTTAGAATTTATTTTCTGATCTAGTTTTTTTTTAAATTTAAATTAGATTTGATAAAATGTATACATGTTTTATAAATTTATGGCAAGGTTGAGAGTCACCTTTCTTTTTCTTGTCCAACATCATTGGTTGAATCAGGACATACGTCCCATCACCTGACCGAGCAGAAACACCAGCAGATTCTGTTACATAATACGGAAACATTCACTTAGTTAAATGGCTTCATAAAAAAAGCATCAGCAATATATGGTAGACTATTAAATATTCATATTAAAACATTACAGAACCATTATCATCAGTGTCTGAGCGCTTGATCCTATGGAAGATGTTTAGCACCCTCTGTTGGTCATATATTTTTGTTCAGTATGCAGAGTGGGTGGTGGAAAGGCAGTGTATGTTACAGTTCAACCTGGTCTCAGAATGATTACGCAGACTATTTTACGTACATTTTAGCCAGGGGATTTCGTAAGATATATTACGTTCAGTAAAATAATGTTAGAGTCTGAATGGAGAACAAAAAACAGAAAAACATGTTTCAAACCGGCGACCTTCCAAATCCCCAGCAGATGCGCTACCCACAGCTCCAGTGTGGAACCTGTAAGCAGTGAAAGCGAGTGGTGGTGTCACAACATAAATATGTTTGAAGTGATTTTCTTTGTAATCCTAACCCAAACCTTAACCGTAACCTTAACCCCAGAGCTGTGATACCTAACCTTAACCTAAAACATAACCTGAACCCCAGAGCTGTGAGACCTAACCCTAACCAAACCTTAACCTAACCTTTTTTGTTTCCTAACCATAGCCCAAACTTTAACCCTAACCCTAACCCCAGTGCTGTGATATCTAACCTTAACCCTAACCTTAACCCGAGTGCTGTGATGCCTAACGTTAACCTAATTTTAACAATAAAATGCTTTTATAACATATTCTAGCGACATTGGTGTTGCTGTTACTCATGCTAAATTTACATGTCCAGTGTGGGGCAATGGGTAGGATGACTGCCTTCTGATCCAAATGTTGCCAGTTCAAAACACAGGTCAAACATTTTGTTAATAACTCGTATTTATTTATACATTTTCATAGCGTTCGTAAATATCATACGTTTGTCTGGCGTTCGTATGTTATTTTATGTTGTAATAGCGTTCGTAAGATATGTTACGTTTTAATAATTTCATTATGTATCATACGTTTTGGTGGTGCATTGTAATGTAACCTAACGTAACGTCACATATCATACAAAATTGGGTGCCATGGATTTTCGTAAAATAGTCTACGTAATGTCCTGAGACCAGGTTGTACAGTTACAGTGGGCTGAGGGATTGACCATACTGCTGACCTGTATACCCAGCATCAGGAGACTGACCATACTGACCTGTAGACCCAGCATCAGGAGACTGACCATACTGATGACCTGTATACCCATCATCAGGAGACTGACCATACTGACCTGTATACCCAGCATCAGGAGACTGACCATACTGATGACCTGTATACCCATCATCAGGAAACTGACCATACTACTGACCTGTATACCCAACATCAGGAGACTGACCATACTACTGACCTTTATACCCAGCATCAGGAGACTGACCATACTGCTGTCCTGTATATCCAGCATCAGGAGACTGACCATACTGGTGACCTGTATACCCAGCATCAAGACACTGAACTTGGGTAGATCGTTGGTCCTGTTAGGGATCCTGGTTGGTGCTCTGGGGATGGATGGGCCTACAGGGTGAGAGACATTAATGAAGAACACAGAAAATATGCTACTGTATGAATGAACATAGGTTAGAGACATGTCTACTCACCAGAATATTCTGTTAGCAGAGGAACCTGTAAGCAGAAATACACATTATTTTGTCAGGTTGTGTTTGTTTTGAAACGCTATTATTAAGAGTTCTTCTAATATTTCTTTACTTCAATTGAAATGTAAGTGAACAGTAAAAGTCTCACATTTTATTTCTTTACCTTGAAAAAGCAACACAAGGAAGATGATCAGTAGAACAGCAGCAATAACTGGACCCACAACCACCCCTACTAGGACTGATGTACAGGATCCAGTTACTACAACAGGAGAGAGAACAAAACAACACCGTCAGACTAAATTAAGTAAATGATGATGGAGCAAATAAATAAAACAGCAAAAGGTCCTTCTGCAAGGACATTATTCATAAAACTAGTTTTACATATGTAAAGCTAACAAAACATTTTAATATAGATAATATAACAACAAGTTAGTGATGGAGTTTTAATAGTGAACTCACCAGTGACATTGATGTGGAGGGAAACACTGTGTTGTGAGGACTGGGGACGATCTGTTCTAGTCCCTTGACACTGGTATTGATTCACCTGGTCAGACAGTGGTGATGGTTTTAGAAGGTGAACCAGGACTCTGTAGTTGTTTATTTTGGTACCACCAGTATGTCCAGTCTGTGTAGTTTGATATGTCACACTGCAGAGTAACAGTCTCTCCAGAGTAGAGGAGACCAAGAGGAGAGGCACTCACTGAGGCCATGGGCAGATCTGTAGAAACAGTTACAGTGAGGGAAAAAAGTATTTGATCCCCTGCTGATTTTGTACATTTGCCCACTGACAAAGAAATGATCAGTCTATAGTTTTAATGGTAGGTTTATTTGAACAGTGAGAATCAGTTACAGTGAGAAAAATCCAGAAAAAAGCATGTCAAAAATGTTATAAATTGATTTGCATTTTAATGAGTGAAATAAGTATTCAACCACTCTGCAAAACATGACTTAGTACTTGGTAGCAAAACCCTTGTTGGCAATCACAGAGGTCAGATGTTTCTTGTAGTTGGCCACCAGGTTTGCACACATCTCAGGAGGGATTTTGTCCCACTCCTCTTTGCAGATCTTCTCCAAGTCCTTAAGGTTTTGAGGCTGACGTTTTGAAACTGGAACCTTCAACTCCCTCCACAGATTTTCTATGGGATTAAGGTCTTGAGACTGGCTAGGCCACTCCAGGATCTTAATGTGCTTCTTCTTGAGCCACTCCTTTGTTGCCTTGGCTGTGTGTTTTTGGCCATTGTCTTGCTGGAATACCCATCCACGACCCATTTTCAATGCCCAGGCTGAGGGAAGGAGGTTCTCACCCAAGATTTGACGTTACATGGCCCCGTCCATCGTCCCTTTGATGCGGTGAAGTTGTCCTGTCCCCTAAAGAATAATGTTTCCACCTCAATGTTTGACAGTGGGGATGGTGTTCTTGGTGTCATAGGCAGCATTCCTCCTCCTCCAAACACGGCGAGTTGAGTTGGTGCCAAAGAGCTCGTTTTTGGTCTCATCTGACCACAACACTTTCACCCAGTTCTCCTCTGAATCATTCAGATGTTCATTGGCAAACTTCAGACGGGCCTGTACATGTGCTTTTTTGAGCAGGGGGACCTTGTGGGCGCTGCAGGATTTCAGTCCTTCACAGCGTAGTGTTTTAACAATTGTTTTCTTGGTGAGTATGGTCCCAGCTGCCTTGAGATCATTGACAAGATCCTCCCGTGTAGTTCTGGGCTGATTCCTCACCGTTCTTATGATCAGTGCAACTCATCATTGCAAGGTGAGATCTTGCATGGAGCCCCAGACCGAGGGAGATTGACAGTTATTTTGTGTTTCTTCCATTTGCGAATAATCACACCAACTGTTGTCACCTTCTCAACAAGCTGATTGGCGATGGTCTTGTAGCCCATTCCAGCCTTGTGTAGGTCTACAATCTTGTCCCTGACATCCTTGGACAGCTCTTTGGTCTTGGCCATGGTGGAGAGTTTGGAATCTGATCGATGGATTGCTTCTGTGGACAGGTGTCTTTTATAAATGTAACAAGCTAAGATTAGGTGCACTCCCTTTAAGAGTGTGCTCCTAATCCCAGCTCGTTACCTGTATAAAAGACACCTGGGAGCCAGAAATCTTTCTGATTGAGAGGGGATCAATCACTTATTTCACTAATTAAAATGCAAATCAACTTATAACATTTTTACATGCGTTTTTCTGGATTTTTTTGTTGTTATTCTGTCTCTCGCTGTTCAAATAAACCTGCCATTAAAATTATCGACTGATCATTTCTTTGTCAGTGGGCAAACGTACAAAATCAGCAGGGGATCAAATAATTTTTTCCTTCACTGTATATGAAGACAAACATCAGATAACAATATTTCTAAGCAATGATGTTCCCGAAGAAATATAATAAGATAACTAAAGATTGATACATAGACCCGGTCTACATGACCGACTCTATGTGTTTGACAACAAAGAAACTGACCTAGGACAGTGAGAGCAATGTCAGCACTTGGTAGTGAAGATGTGGGTCTAGACACTCTGTGTCCTTCACACCAATACTGGCCCTAGTCAGACACAGAAGTTGTACTGATGGTGTACGAGGCTCCAGGGTTACTGGAACCAGGCTGGGATACTACATTATCATTCCTGTCTTTGTACCACTTATATCTCCAGTCACTGTAGGACCCAACTGAACAGGTCAGAATGACTGTCTCTCCAGGATACACTGGGTTTGGCTTTACCACCAGTGTAGCTTTAGGCAGAACTGTGAAATCATAGACACATAACCTAACGGCATGCAAATTATTGACATCTTTTAAAATAAAACATCTAATAATGGACGTCTAGTAATTGATAGAGTATAATAGTGAACCTACCAGTGACACTGATGGAAAGGTCATTGCTGGGTTGTGACCTCTGGGGCCGTTCTGTCCTCATCCCCTCACATCTGTACAGACCAGTCTGACCTGTCTTTATGATGGGGATGATGTATCTGACGGTTTTACTTGTCTGATTGGGAAGTGTTTGGTTGTTTTGGTACCAATGGTACGTCCAGTCTGGGTAGTCTGATATGTCACACTGCAGAGTAACAGTCTCTCCAGAGTAGAGGAGACCATGAGGAGAGACACTCACTGAGGCTGTTGGAAGAGCTGTAGAAACACACTGTATGTTTCAAATGCAGTTATTGCACTAATACTTATATTTTACATTTACATTTTTAGTAATTTATCCAACACTCTTGAGTTAAGTGCAAACATTTTAAAAGAGTTACGTGAAACCACTACATAGTAGTAAATGCATTCTAATCAATACATTTGTTATTGGCAAAGGGCAGTGCTGGAAAAAAGACCAAATAAATAATAAACATATAACATTAACAAAAGACAACAGACAGAGGTGGTGGAAGTGAAACTACTTTAAGTACTATATGAAAAGGTGAGTTTTCAGATGTATTTCGAAGGTAGAAACTCTGCTTTCCTAACCTCCAAAGGACCAAACCACACCCCTACTAGCCTGGCAATGAATTAACACAGCAAACACAACAAAATAATACATTAATAATACACTAGCAAAAATACTTTAATAATACACTACCAATAATACTTTAATAATACACTACCAATAATACTGTAATAATACCAATAACACTTTCCAACATATGATCACGATATTATTAATAATTTTATAAAATTAGGAAAAAACAATGCCATTTTCTGTTATTGTACCTAGAGATACCAGATTGTTTAATTTGATACAATACCAGAGAAATTATACAATTCTCTTTACCCATTTTGATACCATGAGAAAAAAGTATAAAACATCAGTAGTGTATTTTTTTAATTAACAATTACAATGAAATCATCATTTATCCACAAAATTAGGAACATTAAAAACTGTTATTATAGAATCAACAAATATATTAAACTTTGGCCTTCAGTGAGACAGTTTTTCTCAGTGCTTAAAGGGGAACAACAGGAAATATCTGTAATTTGTCTTAGTTCATATCTTGACTGTAGTTATCGTTGGATATCTATTTATGCACTCAACTCTCTCACTCAGTAGGAGCAGGATCGAGCTGGAGCAATTTTTTTTTACAAAAAAATCATCCTTAAAATGTGACCCCATATCAAGAGGTTATGTGCTATGAGGTAGAAATCGAGAATATAGGGCTTACCTGTCACTGTCAGTCGGACTGTATTACTCCAAAGAGAAACTTTTGTTAGATTTTTGTATTGTCCTAGACATGTGTAGTTACCACTGTGAAAAATTGTAGCAGCCTTAATCTGATGTTTATTTTTCATGCTTTGGAACGGGGTCTTGGTATTGTTGCGCCACATGTACTCCCAGTCAGTGACGTCTCCCTCCTGTATGTTACATATCATAGAGACAGACTCTCCCATGAATATCTGGATCCAGTTGGGTTGGAGGGTCAGAACAGCATTAGGTCTCTCTGCAAAAATACAGTGGAAATACTAACTTATTACCTTACACATATCAAAGCCTCATGAGACAAACAAAATACATACTATCTCACTTTTGTGAGATACATATACAGTATCTCACAAAAGTGAGTACACCCCTCACATTTTTGCAAATTTTTGATTTTATCTTTTCATGTGACAACACTGAAGAAATGACACTTTGCTACAATGTAAAGTAGTGAGTGTACATCTTGTATAACAGTGTAAATGCTGTCCCCTCAAAATAACACAACACTCCATGACGACATCACAGAGCTGGTGGATGTTAGCGACCTTGGACTCCTCCACCTTTCGTTTGAGGATGCCCCACAGATGCTCAATAGGGTTTAGGTCTGGAGACATGCTTGGCCAGTCCATCACCTTTACCCTCAGCTTCTTTAGCAAGGCAGTGGTCGTCTTGGAGGTGTGTTTGGGGTCGTTATCATGTTGGAATACTGCCCTGCGGCCCAGTCTCCGAAGGGAGGGGATCATGCTCTGCTTCAGTATATCCCAGTACGTTGGCATTCATGGTCCCCTCAATGAACTATAGCTCCCCAGTGCCGGCAGCACTCATTCAGCCCCAGACCATGACACTCCCACCACCATGCTTGACTGTAGGCAAGACACACTTGTCTTTGTACTCCTCACCTGGTTGCCACCACACACACCAACTGAACCAAATAAGTTTATCTTGGTCTCATCAGACCACAGGACATGGTTACAGTAGTCCATGTCCTTGGTCTGCTTGTCTTCAGCAAATTGTTTGCGGGCTTTCTTGTGCATCATCTTTAGAAGAGGCTTCCTTCTGGGACGACAGCCATGCAGACCATTTTGATGCAGTGTGCGGCGTATGGTCTGAGCACTGACAGGCTGACCCCCCACCCCTTCAACCTCTGCAGCAATACTGGCAGCACTCATACGTCTATTTCCCAAAAACAACCTCTGGATATGATGCTGAGCACGTGCACTCAACTTCTTTGGTCGACCATGGCGAGGCCTGTTCTGAGTGGAACCTGTCCAGTTAAACCGTTGTATGGTCTTGGCCACTGTGCTACAGCTCAGTTGCAGGGTCTTGGCAATCTTCTTATGGCCTAGGTCAAATTTATGTAGAGCAACAATTCTTTTTTTCAGATCCTCAGAGAGTTCTTTGCCATTAGGTGCCATGTTGAATTTCCAGTGACCAGTATGAGGGAGTGTGAGAGCGATAACACCAAATTTAACGCACCTGCTCCCCATTCACACCTGAGACTTTGTAACACTAACATGACACCGGAGAGGGAAAATGGCTAATTGGGCCCAATTTGGACATTTTCACTTAGGGGTGTACTTACTTTTGTTGCCAGCGGTTTAGACATTAATGGCTGTGTGTTGAGTTATTTTGAGGGGACAGCAAATTTACACTGTTATACAAGCTGTACACTCACTACTTTACATTGTAGCAAAGTGTCATTTCTTCAGTGTTATCACATGAAAATATATAATCAAATATTTGCAAAAATGTGAGGGGTGTACTCACTTTGTGAGATACTGTATCATTACAGATGATACACAACTGAATCGCCTATTTAAAATGAACATGAGGAAGGATAAGCAGAGTCAGAGACGAAGAGCGTCATTGGACAAGGATAATTTTGCAGAATTTTAAATTACATTAACATAAAATGTAAATTTATTTTTTTGAATGAACACAATCAACGTGTAACTGACTCTGTGCCATTAAGGCAAAAGATGCCCACACAGCCCTTGGACCAGACCAATGACCTGGAAGGTGTATAAACTCAAGGATATTGTAGTAACTAACAATGGCACTCTCTGTCTATCAAGTGCTGTTGTTGGGGATAGCAGATCTTTTTAGTTGCTTCCCAATGACAATTCTTTTTTGATTTTCTGTTTATACATCGAGCAGGACTAGACTTCAAACATCATCACATATTCCACTCCAACACACACTAAGCAATACATTGATACATTGTTTAGACCTGTAGCAGTGGGGAGTATTACAGTATGTCAGGAAAGTGTACCACGTAACTTCTAGATAGTAGAGTGTGACGATTAAGATTTTACCATGTTTGCACATGATTTTTAATCTTACCATAATTTTGATTTTATCTCTGATGAAAATCTGGCCAAAAATGTTGTTTAAACTATAGTGGTCTAAATAGGCTCCTACAGGGTAAAGCATAAAGAGATGGAGGAGTGAAATGACTGCATATCTAGCATTACCTTGAGAGTGTCCACTGCAGATGAGGGTACTCAGTACTACAACAATGACAAAGAAAGTAATTACAGTACAGTAGTAATACATGATCCTTTATACACTTTTTGCACATCATAACACAAATACAAAGTCAATACTCACAGAGTAGAACACAGAGAGAGGTGAGATCCATTCTGTTCTTTTGGCAACGATTAACTCTCTCTGAACAACATGTTTCATTAATAAACCCTGTATGTCCTGTATGAACACATTCTGATCTAGTCATACTTCTTCACCGTCACACAGACAAAAAGATAAGTAGATTGTAGAGACATGAACAAAGACCTTGAGAAAGTCAGACTGGTTCCTTCCTCTTTATTACAAGAAAGAAAGAAGAAATGACCATAAAACCAGAGAAACCTCTGCTGAAAGGCTGGTGGGAGACTAGCCAGCCAACCCTAGCTGTTCAACTTCCCAGAAACAACAGTTAACATATTCAGCCACCCCACCCTTGACCCACACATTCAACCATACTACTTAAAAGGAGGTGTCTGTCAAAACCACAGTCATCTACTCTTATGAGGTTGGTGTCACGTCCTGGCTATGCCCCTAGCCATCTCTGCGCTGGGCTGGGGCCATAGTCAGGACAGGACAGGACAGTATGTGGTGCCTCTAGACACCTCTATTCATTTTGGTCC
>JACXGI010019288.1:0-12277 GCA_016801175.1 Esox masquinongy
TACTAGACAGTCCTAGGACAGTACGAGACAGTATTAGGCCAGTACTAGACAGTTCTAGGCCAGTACTAGAGAGTCCTAGGCCAGGACTAGACAGTGCTAGGCCATACCTGTCCAAAAATAGGTTCAAGTTGTTTAGGCCTAGACTAGCTTGCAGTTGGCTATAACTCACTAGCCAGTTAGCTAGGCAAAGTATTGCATACACCCAGGACCATAGCACACCCAGGACCATAGCACACCCAGGACCATAGCACACCCAAGACCATAGCACACCCAGGACCATAGCACACCCAGGACCATAGCACATAGCACACCTGAACGTAATATCGTCAATGTCGTCTATAAGTGAGGGGCCCAGGCATATATCTTTTCAGGGGCCCAGGATTTCTGTCCACGGCCCTGCCTTCACCTGTCGGTTGAGCGTAACACACCTATAGACAGAGAGACCTACGGACACTTTTGAATCTAGACTTAAAACCTTTGTTTTCTTCTGCCTTTTATTAATTATTTAATAATCTTTTAGTCCTCTTAATTATGTTTTATTTGTTTGCTTTGTTTTTAAATGTGCAGTTTTGTTTTTATGCTTTGTCTTTTATGTTAAATTTATTTTTAGTATGCTGGTTGCTTCTTTTTTCTTTTTAGGCCAAATAATGTAAAACACTTTGAATTACCCCTGTGTATGAAATGTGCTATACAAATAAACCTACCTTTTGTAATATTAAATGCCTAATACATACTGAACACAAGCCAGTTAGGATGAAACCGTTTTTCCCATGGGCGGGGCCTCATTGTCCAACTGTGTTAAGAAACAAATTGCTATATTTAGAAATGTATAATTAATAATGGTAATAATGAAACAAAATCTATTCTTCCAACACAACATTCCAGTGTTAAACACCACTGGTGGTGACGTCATGTCTCCAAAGCCTTTTTCAGATACCCCTGGGCTAGGGAGGGTCAAAACAAATCTACAATTGTAGCGATATCTGTTCCGGAACACTCGTCAGAACTGAGCTACTACTACACTGGAACGTCCACATTCTGTCTGATTGTGACTTCTGTCACCCGGGGGACGACACACAGACCGACACACTCAGCATACAGTATTGTCTAGCCTCCTCGCTGCTGCTGTATATCTAATGGGATAACCACAGCAAGCAAAGCCTGAAATTGACTTTTTTCCTGCAGCAGATGCAGTGCGTGTGTGTGTGTGTGTGTGTGTGTGTGTGTGCAGATGGGGGGCGGGCATACAATTATATGAGTCATAAATTTGATGCTCTCCCTCTTCCCACTGGCATCATAAATGATAAGAGCCATGAAAATGAAAGAGACCTCTCTCCTCTGGAACCACAACTACTGAGCAGATCAGATGATCACAACCTCTATCTACTTGTTCTCTATTTGCTATTCCTGTATATACACTTTATTTACTTTGCTTCTTTATCTGCTATTCCTCTATATTATTTCTCTACTATTCCTCTGGCTGCTATTTATCTATAGACTATCCCTCTACTCTACTATTCTTAGATCTACCATTGCTCTATATACTATCCCTCTACTCTACTATTCTTAGATCTACCATTGCTCTATATACTATTCCTCTACTTTGCTATTCTTAGATCTAACGTTGCTCTATATACTACTCCTCTACTCTACTATTCGTAGATCTAATGTTGCTCTATATGCTATTCCTCTACTCTACTATTCTTAGATCTACTGTTGCTCTATATGCTATTCATCTTCTCTACTATTCTTAGATCTACTGTTGCTCTATATGCTATTCATCTTCTCTACTATTCCACTGTGCATTAACTCTTGTTGCTTGCTCAATCAGGCTAGATATTTGTAAAAGCACTTTGTGACAACTCCTGATGTAAAAAGGGCTTTATGAAATACATCCGATTGACTGAATTTGATCTGGTATTCCTCTGCTGAATAATCAGATTTTTTCCTATTGCTATTTTCCCCCCAGCTCCTACTGCGCTACTATTCCTCTATTTACTATTCCTCTATTTACTATTCCTCTATTTACTATTCCTCTATTTACTATTCCTCTATTTACTATTCCTCTATTTGCTATTCCTCTATTTGCTATTCCTCTAGTTGCACTGTAAACCCAAATAAATGAGCAGATTTAAGATTTTTTTTTTGCCTTAGTTTTTTTTGCCTTAGTTTTTACATTCATAAAATTTAAAGTTTGCAGAGCTTAGTGTTGTAGGGCTAGTGAAACATATATATTTTGTCACTGAATACTACTTGAATTTTTGAGAACGCTTCACACATTTTCAGTGGAAAAATTCCAACGGGGGTGCAGACCGGAGTTGTATAATTTCTCTGTATTGCCCTTTCAAGTGAACTCCACAGTTATCCCCCTTGACTGTATTTGTTAATAACAGAGACATGGTTGTCAATAACAGAGACATGGTAATTTTCAATCCTTTATCCTCCTTGTTCCGCAAAAAATGTTGTGCTTTCCAAACAGTACATATTCCATTAGGCCTTATTTTGTAGTATTGCTTTACATAGTACAGTGGCCAGAAATTCATCATTGCAAAATTCTTATAGTACTTAATTATTAATTAATTAAGTAATAATTTGAATTAATTCATTTTTAATCAGTCAATGTACCTGCAAAAAAGGAATAATAAAAACTATTCCAAACTATCAACCTGCAGTAGAGTATGCTGGGAAAATTATCATTCTAAACTCAAAATAATTTAGTTACTGTAAGTATCTCATAAACATTTTAAGTCATTAGTAACATTTCAACTTTGAGTTCAGGTTTCTATTCCTGGATCTAGTATTCCTCTACTCTACTTGGACATCATAATTATCAATTTGCTCATTTGTAATTTTCTATTCTAAGCCACATTTTGGACTGGTGTATATTAAAACAACTAGAGTAGAGTACATATGATATTATTTCATTTTTGCATCCCTCCTCAGGCTTTCTGAAGATTAATGGCTTGGACTGCTCTAATTTTACTTTGCTCCTGTAGGTCATTGTCAATACCACCCAGTGCAGCTTAGAAACACTTATTCCACCTGTCTAAATACTTATAGTAACTTTGTATAGCAACATTATTTTTGGTCATTTATCGGACATATGGGCAATAGAACTCCAAGCTTAAGATCACTTTACAAAATATTTCATGATTACGGAGCATTATAGAGCATTATAGAGCATTATAGAGATAAGCAGTTTTTCCTAGCTCAATACCGCATGATAAGCTACATGCAGAGGACTGATGTTGTTGCATGCATGTATAGCTTATCGTCATTGTCAAGCACTGACATAATATTGGCCTGTACAATTTACATGCTGTGATGAGATGACAGGCATGATTTGATTCTATAGAAAACCCAGTCTGATCTTTAGCGTATTCAGCAACCCAGAAATGTGTGTTTTAATATAAGCAACATTGTGGCCTATTTAACAAAACAAAAACGCATCTATTAGAATAGTATACACTTATACTTAGCTTTATTCTGATCTTTCCCCTTGAGAATTACAGAGGACAGTGATTGAGTCAGAGCCACGTCAGACTATTACTCGATGGTTCATGCTACAATTATGGAAGAGCAGCCAAAACCTTTTTTTGTCTAGTGCTCAGCACATGTGCTCAATCTAGTCATGTGGGACGCTACGCAGGTATCCAACTTTGTGCGTCACACTATTGACCTGGTACATCTTCAATTTGGTCTGTGGCTCTCCAAAACGTCTTACGAGTTTCACACTCCTGCAGAGTGAGGACCAAACCTACCTGTGGTGCTGGTGTCTGAAAGCATGGACAATGTTCATCCATCAGAAGTGTCCTACCAACCATGAATTGTAGCATGAGACATGGATGGATGTCTGAAAATGAAAAGTTATGCTGCGGAAGCGAAGAACCTGTCTGTGCAAATGTTATAGCTTGGTGTGCTAACATATGAGAAGGTATTCTAAAAACCTAACAGTCTGCAAACTTTGAGAAACAAGCCCAATAATGGTATGTTAAACTAGCCAGGCCTTTGGCTGCTAGAAATCAGCAGTACTCTCCATGTAGTCTAATGGAAAAACACACAAACTCTCCATGTAGTCTAATGGAAAGTGATTATAACAAAGTGGTCATTCCAGCTTTGTCAGAGGTAACAGTGTTTTCAAATTTTGTGTTATACGCAGCTGAGACGAGGCATTTGCCCCCATACATACTAATACACCAGCATGCTCATCAAAAAAGCAGAAGAAAAGTTCTTGCATGTTGTGTTGATTTGAAGAACGCTTTCCATTCTATGTGGCATATTGAAATATATACAGTGGCTTAAAGTATTCCCCCCTTTAGACTTTTCTACATATTATTGTGTTACAGCATGAAATCAGAATGAATTTAATTAGGGGTTTTTGCCACTGATCAACAAAAATATATTTTCAATTCTTGACATTTTCCAGACTGACTGAGCTTCATGTCCTAAATTAATGATGGACTGTAGTTTCTCTTTGCTTATTTGAGCTGTTCTCATCATAAAATATTGACTACTACAGAACAGACATAATGATAGTCTTCTGTATTCCCACCCTACCTTGTCACCCTCTATATACCCACCATTACGCTTTAAGAAGAAAATGAATTCCACAAATTAAATTTTATGGCACACCTGTTGAAATCTTGGTGAGAGAAGGCAGTGTGTGCAGATATGTCATCAAGGTAAAGAGTGGCTACTTTGAATAATCTACACAATGAAATGGATTTTGATATGTCTAACACATTCTTGTTTACTACATGATTCCAAATATTTTATTTCATATTTCTGATTTATTCGCTATTATGGAAAACTAAATACCATTGAATGAGAAAATGTGTCCAGCTGGTACTGTATACACACACACTTCATCTTTTCCTCAAATCTGACTAGTCTCCTAGTCTTTGCCTTTGAAAAACATCCCCACAGCTTTATGCTGCCACCACCATGCTTCAACATGGAGTTGGTATTGGCCCGGTGACGAGTGATGCCTGGTTTCCTCCAGACAAGCTAAATTTAGGTTTAATCAGATCTGAACATCTTGTTTCACATGGTCTTTGAGTCCTTTAGGTGATTTTCAGCAAACTCCAAGCACGCTGTCATATACGGTTTACTCAGGAGTGGCCTGCATCTGTAAAATATCCCAATCAATTCCCACATTATGTTCATTCTGATTCCATAAAGCTTTGAATTAGTCTGGGTGGGGGAGAAGTTTTACTATATTATATAGATGATAATACTCTCAGCCTTTTCCTTTTAATATTTCTATGTTATTACACGTATTTGCTTAAACAATGGCCCTCCAACAAAACTGCTTAAGGAGTTACTTCCTGTGTGAGGTCAGTCGATGTTGAACATAATTATCTGCTCCCTATCCTCCGGATGTGTACCAAACTCACTAAAAATAGCAGAAATAAAGCCTCTTCTGAAAAAATCCAATCCAAATCCAGAAATATTAAACAAATATAGGCCAATATCGAACCTCTCATTCCTCAGAAATTTTAGAAAAATATGCTTCCCAACAAATAAATGCCTTCCTGAAGACAAATTACATTTATGAAATGTAATTTGTATTTAAATTAAATAAATAAATACACATTGCATTTGCATTATGTACTCTTATGCATCACCCAAATGAAATAGACATTTCATGTGGATGGTGTGAAGTTGTGGTGTGAAGATGGTGTGAATGAGTTGTGGACCTAACTCATTTCATAGAGCCATCCACACTGGACTGAATGTTTTATGCTTGGAACACTGTGATTGGACACTTGAGAGCAAACAATCAGATGAGAGCTGTCAATCAAGTACCACACAAATGAGTTTCAGTGTTTCCTTTTCCATTAGGGATACATAATTGGGTCACTTTGAAAACGATTTAACCAGAGAATATATATTGTTAGCATGTGGCCTCTTTTCAGTTACTTTCTGAAAAGCACAATACATCCGATCTGCCCCCAAAATCAATCTATTTCAATTCACAAGACAAATGAACGCATCCGTCAAGAATTGAACCTCAGCGTTTTGTGAAGCTTGGATGCTGCTGTTGAACGTGACGCGACGCGAGCAGTGTAGCAGCAGTCATTTTTTTCAAAGAGGGCATTCCATAATGGCTGTTGATGGCTGATGGCAACTGTGAATGCTCTATGGCTGTAGTGTAGCTCACACATTACTCCAGTATTAGCTTCTCTACATTGGCTGCCTGTTAAGGTTAGGGCTGATTTTAAAGTTTTATTGTTGACCTATAAAGCATTACATGAGCTTGCGGTAACAGTTTACTTGAAGTGTAGTTTCATAACATGGTCATAACTCTCTCATAACCATGTCATAAGGTGTCATGTCAGTGGACATAACATATCACATCCTGCCTGTCATAACATGGTCATGACACTGTAATGACACATATATTTTGAAATATTATTAAATATATTGTGTTTTTTTATGACTGGATATGAAACCTACGCAAATCTATCAAAACATAACAAACCATTCTGAAACACCGGTCTTCTTATAAACAGTATTTTTATATTACATTTCATTATTAATGCTATATATCAATGTAATTATGCAGATGTCAGATATTTACCTTCACCAATGCAACGTTTCTCATAAATAGGATGCCAGCAGTAGATTTCAGGAGCAGGACATGACATCCTCTTTGTGACTAATGACCAACATAAGGCCATGTACAGCTAGGTGACAGGCCTATCTGGTTGATTATGGTAATGATGCTTCTCATGTGACAAATAGCTAACAAGAACCCTACACGGGCCAAAATTCAGACAGCTTCGTTTGCAATATCAGGTCTGTACTCATCAATAACTGAGATCAATCAGCAAAACAGTGAACACATTTCATGATTCTAGATCTCCGGATATGAAAGTTTATGTTGTTTTTTAGATAAAAAATGATATACATTTAATTAAAAAAAATATAATTATAGTATGTAATTTCATTAATATAATTCATATTTTTATATAATTATATAATTTTATATATAATTTAGGCTACCTTTTTATGTGAAACAGGGACCTTGGTAAGGAAAACTGGGTGACTTCAAAACATTTGGTTCAAGTGTGTACAGTGCAATGACCATGCACCTGATCTAAAAGAAGTTAATGCAGATTGATACACCTTTTGATTATAAAATGGTTCTTGGTAGCTGGACATAGCTAAAATGCATTTGGGCTGGACACAGCTAGTTTCTCCTAGGGAGTTTTTCCTGGTCACTGTCTTTCAACACTTGTTGCTTGCGCCTCGAGTTTTCAGTTTTGTAAAAGCACGTTGTGACAACTGCTGATGTAAAAAGGGCTTTACAAACGAATTTGATTGATTATTTAAACAAGGTTCCATTTAGAGGACAAATTGAGGAAACATAAATGGTTTTACTAACTTTCTTTTTGTTAAGAATGCACTAGGCCTAGCACAGTGTTTCCCAATCCTGATCCTGGTGACCCCAAGAGTTGCCTGGTTTTTGTTTCTGAAGATCAGTATTTTACGTTAGGCAAGTGTGTTAGTAGGGTACAATTTTAATCAAGTTTGTGAGTGCTAGGGTAAAAATAAGAACGTGCACCCCTTTATAGCCAGAAAACTCTGACTAGCATTTGTGGGAAGAAATGTGGTTGGGTTATTTTCAAATCTGTTTTATTGACCTGTCCTAAACAAAGTAAACTTTTTCCAGGTATTTTAGGGTTAACTCAATTTCATTTCAACAGGACGGGTTTATTGACCAATCACAAGCTCTGAGTTTAAAAAATGTATTGACCATAAATGGCTCAACCAGTTAATCATATTTTTTCAGTTCGCCCGTTTTGCTCCTGGCTGGCAGTAAGTAATTGAAGGTAAGAGATCAGACCACTGCACCTTTTTCTTTCCTTTCCAAAAAAGTTGAAAAGGAAAGTTTTGAGTGAGGAACAGAAGCGTTCAATTTGCAGTGGTCTCTTAATTTTAACCCTTCTGTTCCTCACTCAAAACCTTCCTTTTAGACGTTTTTGGAACGTAAAGCAAAAGGTGCAGTGGTCTCTTAATTTTTTCCGGAGCTGTATAGCCAGCTAAAAACAAAATGTAACAAATGTACAGTGCTGGCTAACTTAGCTATTTGCAAGCTATCATTACTATGTACTGTAGGTAGTTAGCCAGCTAGCAGATTCGAAAAATAACAAGTTATGCTTGTTATTTTTAACAAGTTATATTTTAGCGAGCTATCCAGGCCGAGCGGCAAAGGTGGGCTAAGTTTGTTAGTTTGATGTCGGCAAAGGTGGGCTTAGTTTGTCAGTTTTGACGTATATATGTATACGTATTGATGAAGTTGTAATGATAGTTGGCACAAAGTCTGTCAGCACAATGGAAGGAGCGTGTCTTTGAGGTGTGTTCGTTTGTTTTCGTAGGTGGGCTACCGGTACATAGATAGCTGACTTCTTTGGTATCTAATAAACACAGAAAAAATGGAATTGCATTTGATTTGACAAACAGTAGCCTGTTTATTATGTTAACTAGGATGTATGCATTGCTGCAAACATTTGATTATTTTTTTGGCTTGTGAAAGGAAATTGCATGGAATTAATACATAGACCTGTCACAGCTGAGGTAGGCAGGACACGAGGCGCAGAGCCGATGAACATCCGGTACCGGATCAGGACATGGCGCCAGATCAGGAGGTGGCGCCGGATCAGGACGTGGCGCCAGATCCGGACGTGGTGCCAGATCAGGACATGGTGCCAGGACTCTAACATTGATTGATCCCGCAAAAGGTGTTCAGTTGGTTATAGGCTATTCCTATTTGTTTTCCACTGCCTCTTAATATGAAAGTAATCTAAAAGTAATCCAAAGTAATCAGATTACGCTACTGAGTTTGAGTAATCAAAAAGTTACTTTACTGATTACAAATGTGGACAGGTGACTTGTAACCGTAACAGATTACATTTAAAAAGTAACCTACCCAACCCTGACAGTTCATTAAAATGTCATGATATCATTATGACCATCCTGTGTCACTACTTGAACTGACATAATACAGTTCATTAAAATGTCATGATAGCATTATGACCATCCTGTGTCACTACTTGAACTGACGAAATACAGTTTATGAAAATGCAAAAGAAGCATTATGACCATAATCATTGGAACCAGATAGGCCTGTTACCTAGCTGTACATGGCCTTATGTTGGTCATTAGTCACAAAGAGGATGTCATGTCCTGCTCCTGAAAAATACTCCTGGCATCCTATTTATGAGAAACGTTGTATTGGGGAAGGTAAATATCTGACATCTGCATAATTACATTGATATATAGCATTAATAATGAAATGTAATATAAAAATACTGTTTATAAGAAGACCGGTGTTTCAGAATGGTTTGTTATGTTTTGTCAGACTTGTGTAGGTTTCATATCCAGTCATAAAAAAACGCAATACATCACAATATCACAATATTTCAAAATTGGTCCAGCCATACATACCTACACGTAACCTAGGATTGCAAGATGCAGGCCTTCTAATTGTACCTAGAATTTCTAAACAAACAGCCGGAGGCAGGGCTTTCTCCCATAGAGGTCCTCTGTGGAATGATCTGCCGATTAAGGTTAAACACGCAGACCTTTAAGTGTCTACTAAAGACTCATCTCTTCAGCATGGTCTGTGATTAAGTGCAGTCTGGCCCAGGGGTGTGAAGGTGAACGGAAAGGCTTGATACTCTCCACCCTTGTTGTCTTGCCAGGTGGGCTCTCATCTCCACTGGGATGTCCTCCCTCCAGTGCCATTATGGGGTGGAGTCACTGGCTTACTGTCGTTTCTTCATTGCAGCCCTCGAGCAATGGGAGTGAACTCTGTGGGCGATACTCTGCCCTCTTTCAGGGTGGTTGCAGTTTGTTGGTGTCCCTTTGGTTGATGCTTGGCAATGTGGGTGAATTGATTTCCTGCCTGTTGGGCCCTGTCCGGGGCCTCCCCCGGATAGGGCCACAGTGTCACTGGACCCCCCTGTCTCAGCCCCAAGGTCTTACACTGCTATATTATTGTGCTGGGGGAGTAGGGTCAGTTCTCCTTCTCCATTGTAAATACTTGTTTATATAAGGAATGCACTCTCTAAATTGTCTCCTGCTCCGTTTAAACTTAGTAGGACATGAGGTCTTGGCCCACACCTCAGAAGTACCAGGCTCGAAAGACTTGTAGCAGACCTCCTGGTTGTGTTGCAGATCAAGACGATACCTAATGATTCCAGCTGCCACACAGCCCACATGCATTTATTAATTACTACAATTTGTGCTCTTAAAATGTACAATTGGGGGAAAGAGTTGGGGGAAAGATGACAGAAACCGAAAGAGAAGAAGCAGAAAGAGAGTAAGAGAGAGTGAGAGACAATGAGTGGGGACACAAAGAGAAAAGGCGCAGAGAGAGAGAGAGAAGGGACACAGAGATCAGGAAGAGAGAGACAGAGGGGAGACAGACAGGATACAGAGACAGGGATGAGAGAGACAGAGGTGAGACAGACAGGAGGCAGATTGGGAAGAGAAAGACAGGTGAGACAGACAGGACACAGACATGGGGAAGAGAGAGACAGAGGGGAGACAGACAGGAGTCAGAGATGGGGAAGAGAGAGACAGAGAGAGAATGGAGGGCAGGGATGAAGCTAGGAAGAAGAGGCTGGAGGAGGGGGAAGAGATAGAGGGTGGAGATCCTGGGGGTTGGGTGACTCATCGCAGGGTGTGTGTCTGTGTGTGTGTGTCTGTGTCTGCGTGTTTGTCTGTGTGTGTCTGTGTCTGCGTGTTTGTCTGTGTGTGTCTGTGTGTGTGTGCGTCATTGCTACTGCTGGAGGAGGAGATAGTGAAGAGGACTACACATTTAATTACTACCTAGCATTTTACACGCACACACTAAATACACACACACACGCGCGCACACACACACACACACACAGAGAGAGAGAGAGAGAGAGAGAGAAAGAGAGAAATTTCAAATACAAGTTATCGCTCAAACCAAAAAATACCAAATGGCCGCCCCTGGCCAGAATAATGTCCAACCACCTCTAGAGGTTACCGCGTGTCTTCGCAGTTAGGAGATCAAATCAGAATTTGCCAAATATATTTACTCACACCTAGAATTGGGCTTGAATCCTCGTTGTGGCAAATCGGTGGTGCCTGAAGGTCCAGCTAAGGGCCATGCCAAGGGGCCAAGCAAAGCATGGATTGGTAGGATGTCTGGTCCTGTGTTGCTCAGTTGGTACGGTAATGCCAGAGGTTATGGGTTTGACTCCCATGGGGGACCAGGTGGGAAAATGCATGCAATCGCTACTGTATGTCACTCTGGGCGTCAGCTAAATGACTGTGATTTTAAAATGTCGGACAGGGCTGTCTTGTCTCAACACATTCTACTTCAGTGCCTGCATGTGAATTTATGGTTGAAGAATGCACTCATTGACAGAAATGTTGACGGGACTTAATAGTTCTCAAAACCTAGTTAGCAACCTGTGAACCAGCTGCTAGACAGAGATGGAAGGGGATTCCCAAAAAATCACTACTAGGCAGAGATGCACTTTAACTTGACACACACTAGCTCATAAAACCCTAGTAAAGTTAACAAGCTGTTAGTCAGAGATATACTGTAATTTGACACTCACCAGCTCGTAAACTCCTATTAAAGTTCACAAGCTGTTAGGCAGAGATAGTGAGAGATTCCTGAAAATCTTATAAATGTCACGGGCACGGGTGGGGATCCAAGCGCGGACTGGGAGCGAGTGGGAAAAGGGCAGGTAGTGTGGACGGGGACGGGAGGTCAGGCGTTTAACGTAACGGCGGCGAAGGGGCAGACGAGCGATAGGCAGAGTGGTCAGGGACGGGCAGAGAGTCGGTACACGGGCTGGCGGCAGTAGTACAGTCAGGGAGCAGGCAGAGTGGTCGGGGACAGGCGAGAGGTCAGAATACCGGTGGATAACAGAAGTACAGGCAGGGCTCAGGCAGAATAGTCGGGAACGGGCGATCGGTCGGCGCACGGATAGGCAGGACGAGAAACTGGAAAACGCGAGATGTGGCATGTAAACATGAACCATTGATCTGGCAGGGGAGAAGTGGCAGGGAGTTGTATTTGTATGAGTGGTGATGAGGTGACTGGGGACAGGTGTGTGATTTGGTGATTGGTGACAGGTGTGTGATTTGGTGTGCACTGAGACTCAGGGGCGCGGGCGCCCTCTGCTGCGCGCTCGCGGAGGCGGGGACGTGACAGTACCCTCCCCCCGACGGACGCCCCCAGGCGGACCCCCAGGAGCCCCCGGACGTCGGCGATGGTAAGCCC
>JACXGI010019289.1:0-12275 GCA_016801175.1 Esox masquinongy
TGTGTGTGTGTGTGTGTGTGTGTGTGTGTGTGTGTGTGTGTGTGTGTGTGTGTGTGTGTGTGTGTGTGTGTGTGTGTGTTGGTATTGGCGACACGCCACCACAGACACAATGGTGAAAGAGTGTGCAGGTCTCTAACAAATGTCTTCGTCTAGAATGCACCCTGGAAACCAAGCCCTGACAATGCACACAAGGTTAAAGACTCATCAGTTGGATCTCCAGACAAAAGCTAAACTGTAAGTTTAGATGATGTGCCTATTGTTTCAGACATTCAGGGTTTTGGTTTTAATTCATATAATTTGTCTCCATCTCAGGTGTTTGATTGTTTTTCTGTTCAACAGGAACAGTTCAGAAATTGCTGACTGTTTTGTTACTGGCCTGTCTTGTGGTCAGACTTGAGAATGAGCTGGTTGAAGCTGATCTATGTTGGGAGTGCCAAAAAAGCCTTACAGCCTAGCTCTCAGGCCACACAACCTGCTCCATCAAACAGCTGTTCCTGTCCTTGCTCCGTACAGTAGCAGACCATTAATTACCAGAATGTGAATCTGGCCCCTGTCAGACTACCATTTGACGTTCTCTTATTAGCACATTATGTATTGATGATCAAACTAAATTTAGCCTGTGTGCTATTTTGAGCCATCTGTAAGAGCACAGTGTATGACAGTCAGTGTCAGGTGTCTCTTACTGGCAGGTTTGGGGTCAATTCAGTTTTTCATTTTCATCCATAGTTCTATGCCAGACAAAATGTTGAGTCCCATTCCCCCCACTGGGACCTTGAGTGGTCCCTGCTCTGGTAAAGCATGTACAACTCAGGACCTTTTAAGTTATGACATAACTAATCTGTTGTGAAATGGGTATTATGGGCTATGTTGAGGTCAGTGTTTTTCCAATCAGATCGCATGTCCTTGGGGGGAATGACAACCTAGTCAAACTGCAGCAAACTGTACTCGTATATTTTACTATGAGTATTTGCGGGGGGTGTATGTTAGGTTATCTATACATAGTTGGCTTGTTTGTACAGGCTTGCAATATGTGGTTCTGCCCTACATGTAAACCTAATGTATCAGCTGTTCTGTTCACTACTAATTCCAATTGATAATGTTGGTTTAAAAATATCTGAGTAGTCAGGCCGAGTTTGAATAATGCAGTTTGATCCCATTCACGTTTTCTCACCATAAATGGGCTACGAATGCAGTTTACCTCTTTCTTTGTGTGCTGCCACTCTCAACACAACAACACAGACACTTCTGTAGCTCCTGTTCTCCTCCCTATAGCTCACTCAGTAACAGTCTGTCTCCCTGCCTGATAGTCACGAGCAGGTCACAGTTCATACAATTCATACAAATGAACGAAGCAATTTCATGGTAGCAGCAGTGCATTTAGTCGTCCTAAAACCCTGCCCCCCGCTGTCAACATACTGTATTCTCACCGGCAAGATCAGTTTCCAAGTAGCCCGATTTGCAGAGCTACTTCCCACTGGGTCTCAGTATGAAGGGAAAAAGGGTTATGCCCTCCCTACTTCAAATCAGTCTGGGTATGAATGTCTGCTAAATTAGTAAAATGTAAATACATGTTCATGCACACTTATGTGGTGGGTAGAATTATGACTTGGCGCACAGTAAAGTATTTTTATTAAACCGTTGACTTGTCAAATCCGTCATGATTTATTTGTTTTTTATATTTTTGTCTTCATGACATTTTTAGATGTTGGTCTCAGGTTTAGAGGTGACTGCTGAATGCCACAATGCTCCCATTCCTTTTAGCTGATGGCATAGCCATTGTACAGTAATTCACTCTTAGTAGTCATTATTTGTTTTGTTATAATGCAGTTACGCTGATATAAGGGTATTGGGTTGACATCCATACAAACATCATCAAGATTTTCGACAATATCCTAAACATAGGCTGGTTTTGATTATGGACAGTGAGATTTGGGATGGTTCACCCATGGTGTCTTCCCATGCACCCGTTATCCCCTGTTGTGTGTCATCCATAATGCTTCTATCTGACTTATATTTCTCCAACGTGCCATAAGAACATTTTCTGGTTTATAAAGTCCCTCAGTGGGTGCTATACTACTTTGTATGTGGGCCTGGGCTTTTGTGGTGGCATTCATTTAAAAAGCTTTTTCAAACCACACTTAGGAATGCCCAACACGCATACACATTATTCTTTTTCTGTCTCAGCCTATGGGGCTTGAGTTGTGACCTCTGACCCCAAGAACAGCTGTTTCATCCAATCACTGCATCTCTGACAGAGAGGTCAGTCCAGTCCACTGAAAGGCTGAAGGTAAGCTTGCAATCTAGTTCCCCTTGAGAGAAACCACAATAGCATTCTCTCTTACCTTGATTTGTTCATTTACGACAAGCAAAACGGTTGACCTTACGGGGACGGAAAACCAAAGCCTCAATAACGCTGCACTGACGTCAGATGCTGAAGAGCAACCTGATTCATGGATATATGAAAATGAACACCTTATCTGATCTAATCTACCAGCTGCATTGATTTGGAAGCAACAGGTGAATTAGTCATTTAGATGCATGTCCAAATGCATTTCTGTTCGCATGGCTCGGAGATGTATTTTCTCTCCTCATGTTATTGTTTCCTCTGTTTTTTTTATCCACCAACCACCTGTCTTTTTAGAAGGACGCTTTCAATATTCAAGCCACATCCGTGTCCCCTTTTCCACCTGCAAAAAGTTGAATTACAATTTTGACCAGTGTGTTACCTGATCTTATTGTTTCCCTTTCTGTGATTCCTGTGGTGGCACGTGGCAACTGGAGATAGGACAGTTCTTCCCTGTTATCTTCATATAAACGAGTGCAGACGTTGACGGAACACTGCCGATAGCCAATACATCCCGGGTGAGAGTTGCTGTTGTCTGGGGTTGACCCAGACACTGAATAGACCTCTTTGTTGCTTGCAGCCTTGCACACTTGTACAAAACCCCTTCACATCTGTGAGGCACATTTAGGCCTTTAAAAGTGAGAGCGTCCGTGAGTAAATTGTGACCTGAGACACATTTTCCCCCACTCTTCTATTCAAATCCCCCCTTACCGCCCCTGATGGTTTTTCCGCCCTTCCAACACCTTTCAGTGCCTATCCCCCTTTACTCCTCACCGTGATGTGTGGAAGTCCTTTCCTGGCCTTCCTTTTCTGAGATGCCAGGGGGTAAAATTCCACATGAATGGGCTCCCTCAACATGGACATGGTACAAGTCACCATATGGGTGGATTAATGAGTATATTATGCCTGGAGCACAATCCACCCACCCTGCACTAGCCAAAATGCAACGCAGCACCAGGCACTCTATGACATCTTTCCAAAACTGCAAGCAGTTGTTCCTGTCAGCCTGGTGAGACAGTCAGGTGGAATTTGGCAGTTTTGCCACTATTTTATTGCTCTGTTACACCAGGCAAGCTCAATCAACCGCAGGTTCTGTCTGTACATAGTGGTCCACCAGAGTATTTTCATTATGCTCTAATTACCCAAGTCCCTGCACACCGCTCAAGACCACTGCATGCTGTTTTTAGTTGACGTATGTAAATGCTAGTTACTTAGACAATATATATTTTTCCCAACTGTCAGATTGAGACTAGCCGACTGACTGAGGTGGCCTCAGTATTTTATATGCTGATGTGTGATTAAGACCATCAGTTATTCAATAAAGATTAATGCATAGATGCCTGCTGAGTCATTGAAAGTCCCACACTAACATTTTTTTAGGGCTGCACCTAACAACAATTTTGATAATCGATTAATCTGTCAATTGCTACTTCGATTATTCGAGTAGTCTGATAGATAAAATATCAATTCCAGAATTAAATGAAAGTGTTTTATTTAAAATAAGTTTTCAGTGTTTTTCTTATCCTTTTACAATGCCTTAATTAAAACAACTGTAGGCAGTAGTTAGAAAACTATTAAAAACGTGCAAAAACTAAAGGCTTATCATAATATTTTCAAGACTGTTGGAAAAGCATTCCAGAGTATCATGAAGTTGGTTGAGAGACTTGTGATTGATACTGTAAATGTTAATGGAAATTGTAATGCATTTAAATGCCTCAATGTTTCTGTTGTGGAGGAATATAGAACTCTAATTTGACACTAATGGGTTAATTTATCAGTAAGGTGGTCAATGTTTAGCTAGCCGGAGCTGCTCAACTGCTCAAGTAGATCAGCGGTTTGTTGGTGAAGAACTTGACATTAACGTTAACTCAACCATGCATTAAAGAATTTTCAGTTAAAAACGTAACGCTATAAATACAAATTATAACGAATGACGAATTTGTATTATATTAACTTGCCGTGCTTAGCACTATTCATCTTCTGTCATCACGGTTAGAGCGTGTTTTCTCTTTAAATGCTCATGCATTACAGTCGTGCTCCCATGCCATGAGAGTTCTGCATTGCAAATTTGTTGTGCGTTTGCAAACAAACTGCTTTTGATGAATTCCTAAGTGTAAAGTGGTCCCATACAGTACTTTTGACGTTTTTGGTCGTACGCGAGTTCCCTCCATTGTAGCCGGTTAAAGCCTCCGCGAATCAGTAATGACATTCGTTCCCAACAATTTTTATTATCGACATAATCGACTTTTATCAAATAATTGTTGCAGCCCTACGTTTTTGCCGGACCGCATAAACGGATTCGGCCAAGAAGAGCGAATGTCTCTTTACTGATTGAGTGAGTGACTGATAGGTTGCCCATTGTTAAATAGCGTAGTGGTTAGAGACGTGGAACTGCAAACGATAGGTCCCGCGTTCGAATATGGTCACGGTGAATTCAAATTATCCATTAGGATTTGTTCCGGACAGACAAAAGCTTCGCTGGCTACAACCTTCAGAGCTGCGTTATAGTCAGCCTGAAATGAAACTGTTTACGGTTATATTGCGACTATTTCTGTTGGATTTTCGAAGTACGCATACATGCATGCATTTTGGGATAATATAGACTAGATCAAAACCCCTTGGGCAGTAAAAGAGCACGGGTTTCGACGATTTTCTCGTCTTTTCACTTGATGAAAAACGAAAGTTTTTGTGCCATGAAATGAAATAGTTTTGGCAGTGTAAAATTCATCTTCAGTCTCGCTAGCAATTGCTCAATTCTTATGGCTTCCAAGTAGTAAGTTAGTAGACACTAGTAAGCCTATTACTGGCAAATAAGCTGTTAAAACGGCCAGTGGCAAAAGCCATACATTTTATAGATGCTATTTGTAATGGAGGTAAACTTAATAAGAAACGTTAGTTAACACAATGCTTAATGGTGTGTGGCGAAATATTCAAACTTAGCATGATGTTAATGCGTGACATTGTGTAGTACTGTGGCATAGTGGTTAATGACACAGCCTCTAGCGTGGAGACCCGGGTTCGAATCTAATGAGGGCAACAACAGTTATCACTTTCAATTGCAGGCCGGCTGACCTAGGCTTGCCTGGTTCCCTTTCTGGTTTAACAAGCTTTATCTTATGTTGGTAAGATAAACTTTGTAGACGTTGTCACAGAGGGTGAGATAGAGTCTTTCTTCTACATCTCCTTTGTTCCCTCTGTGAAGGATTTGACTAACATGTCATTGTTTCTCCAGAGAGACACATGGCTCTCATTATAAGGTTTATTACTGTGTAACACTACATCCTGGATATGAAAACGTGTGATGCTACTGACAAAGGTATTGTATTTATAGAAGTGCACTGGTTTGGATGTTTTCTAATGAAGGGAGTATTAAACAACCCAGGTGGGCTGGTAAACTGTGAACCTCAAACACAGGTGCCTGAGGAAAAACTCAGTCTGATGGATGTCCCACCTAACTGTATCATTGACCCACTTCCACTCAGTCTACTGCCTTACTGAGCAGCACTGTCTAACTGTGAAACACCATCACTCCCTGAACTTTCCACTTTTTTTTTTTTTAGCAACTTACGATGTTGTCTAAAAAGCGCTATTTCAAATAAATGTATTATTTATTATTACTGCTGTTGTAGTAGCTACCCATTTCATGGTGATTCTGTGTGATATGTATGTCAGGCAAAGTTAAAGGAGAACACAGATGTGTGTTAGTTCCTTTGTTATCTGTGTTTATTTGGTTGTTTGTGTAGCCCTGAATGTGCCTATGTTAATCCAGAATAATTATGAATCTTACAGGTGGAAGTTTACACCCAACCTGCGCCTCAAAACTAAGATTACTACTGCAATTCTCTATGGTCATCTGGGTGTTCATACCACTTACTGTATGATGTCATCTTTTTTCTTCATGCAGGCCTTTTTGCACAGAATCAGACAAACTCCCGAAGACCGACAGTGTTTGGCACCTGAGCATGTTAAGGTAAACAGAAAAACTCTTCTTATGATCTGACCAAAATTCCAAAATGCTTCTGTCCATCTGTTTGGCCTGGTAAGGCAGTGTGCAGGGAGTAGACATTCAGAAAACATCCCCTCCCTGCTTCCACAGATACTGTTCTCCAACATCGAGGCGATCCTGGAGGTTCACACTGATGTACTGTCTGCAGTGGAGGCCAGCCTGCAGCCGGAGCCCCAGCCCGGGCATGCCCTCGGACACGTCTTCCTCACCTTCGTAAGTGACAGACTTCCATGTGCACACGCCTACAGTTCAAATGGACAGGGAGACAGACATGAGCATACACACACAGGTATCCGCACGCGCGCACGCTTGCGCTCTCTCTCTCATTGATTCTCTCTCTGTCTCGCATGCTC
Organism: Esox masquinongy; assembly: GCA_016801175.1. NCBI lineage: Eukaryota > Metazoa > Chordata > Actinopteri > Esociformes > Esocidae > Esox > Esox masquinongy. Next base: position 6,704 of record JACXGI010019289.1, read on the forward strand.
TGCTCGGTGCCCCCCATTCACTTTTCCCATGAACCCTACTTGATGCTGTGAAAATGAATTTGAAAATGGTCCTTAACAACTCTCTCTTTCACAAACCAATACACACAATCCTCTCCCTCTCTTCCTCGCTCACTAATTTGCCCTCCCATCCCGCTCCCCCCATGGAAAAAGCCTGCATCCTGTCAGCCAGAAAGACCCCTCTATCCTTTCCCCTCAAGCCCCATGCAGGCCCCTGTCACTGGCATCCCCTTCAGCAGATTGCTTTCCTCCGTCCCTTCCTCCCCACCCCTTCTCATCCCCCCTTTTGAACTCATTTGGCCCTTAGGGACAACAAAGAGCTGCCTGTGTCGGGGTAAAAGATGGTGTATCGGTCATCAATGGGACACACACAGACAAATGCAAACACAAACACATATTCGGACGGCGCATACACACACACACACACACACACACACACACACACACACACACACACTCTGAAGGGACATTGTAGAAAGAGAGGTGTTTGATTGAGTTGACAGAAAGCATGTTGTAAATTGTGTTTGTTCATGCTCCTATATTAAAATCAGAAGATATCTATATTATATCAATTTAAAGAATGTTAAGAATGGTTGTGGGCATCATCCTTCTCCAGGCAGCTGATATGGGGAGATGAATGTATGGGGAGATGAATCAAAAACAAGATGTATGGTGTTAGAGTTTACCAAAGACAGGACAAGACTCTCAAAAATCTCAATACTCAGCCAGTTCTCAAGGGCAAGGATTGGACAACTGAACTGATTAAAGCACCTCAACATTTTTCCCCCATTGAGGTCAGAAAGGGCTGAATGGTTGAACGGAGCTGTGATGTGTAGTAAGCAAGCTTTGTTTTTGGATTGGATAGTACACTGTAGAATCCTCAAACCAGGAGCTGTCAGAATAAGTGTGTTTGGAAGAGAGAAGGATGGCCAGCTTTAACTCCAGGCAGTATCCATCACAGGCCATTCCTCTGTTGTGACCTCTTTTCAACTCACACATCTCATCCAATCTGCTTTCCCCGCCTGGTGCCCTTCGCCTTGTGCACTTGACCCTTGACACCCCGAATGAGATCTGATTGACCCCCAGCATTGTTCAGCTGTCAATTGAAGCCAGACAATTGCATCCTGATGCTCCTCTTATCTCAGTGTCAAACTTGGTATTTTTCGGTTTTGCTCTGCCCGTAGTATAACCAAATGTTGTTGTGATTCACTATCAACTACAATCACTGTCCGTCGATAAATATGTATACACTGTTTCAAGTTCTTTCCATTCCAGTATTTAGGCCTCGATTAATCGCATCAGGTGACTTTTAGGCGTGTGTGTTGTTGAATCATTGGTATTTTGTGACTGATGGAACCAAACCTGCACAGAACATTTGGCCGACATTTAAACAAACATTGGTGTAAGGGGGAGGATTACACATACCCACCTACAAAACTACTAGAGAATCTGAATTCTGAAGGGAAATTCATACACATCAATATTATTTCTATTTCTGGGCCGTCCCCTGACCGAGGCTTTTTCCTCCCTGAGCCAACAGTCATTATATTATGGCCCTTCTTAAATAGACGTACTATGCTTTGACACACTTATTTGCCCTGTGTTACAGTAGATATTGCCCCCTTATCCCACTGAAATTCCACGTTAGAGAAGGAAGACTAGCAAGTGTTTATAAGATGAACAAACACACTCTGAGATATTCGGAGCACAAGTGGTCCTTTAAATCAGGCCCAACTTCCAACCTTTCCTTCGCTGCTTTGTGTTTTAAATTTGGCTGGATTTGAGGTTTCCATATGCTAGCCCAGCTGTTGCTCCCAGTGATGTTGTGAACTTTGCTTCCCTGCCAACTGTGGCGTGTGTGCGCGTGTGCGTGCCAGCGGAGCCTCTGCCATGTTGTTTTTACGTCTGCAGAACACGTTAACATACTGAATATATCCTTGTCATTGGAACTGGGGAGAGGCTAAACATAATGTTATATAAAGGTCTGGTTAATTCTCTCCCCACTGCGTTGCCATGTCGACCTGACACAGGAATGAGAGAAGGATGGACGGCTAGACTAGACTGTAGAAGCCTGGACAGTTGATATACTGGGTTTCCAAAGAGCTTTGATAGTCAGCATTTGGAATGGAGAGAGGGCATGATAGAGATGGAGACACTGTGGGAGAGAGACGGGACGATGAAAAGAGAGAAGAGAGAAACTGAGTGAAACAGAAAGATGAATAGAGAGGAGACGGACAGACAGGCCAACAGAGGAAGATACTGAGACCAACCTTTTACAGTATTTACAAAACATCAGAGAATTTATAATTACATCATGTTGTTGTGACAGGTGCCCTAGTGGTTAGAACCTCTGACCAGAAACGGAAAGGTTAGTGACCAAATCGGTGATTATTGTCCTGAACAATGCGGATATCCTGAATTTCTCCCCGGCTGTGGCTGTCAAGTAGAACTTGTTCTCTTGTCAACTTACTTTGTAAAATAAGGATAACAACATTTAATTTAGGAAGGAATATTCACTGAGCATTTCTATCATCCTGACAGGGAGCTACTTTACATGGACATATCCAAATTTTGAGAGAGATGGAGAGACAGTACGAGTAGTGTTTCTCTGAAAGTTGTAAGGATAGCTTATGTGTTCAAGCTAGAATTTCACTTCCTGCTTTCAGGTGACATCAGCAGTTTCAGTTACCAACCTTGACGGAGTTTAGAGGCCCTGCTCTGTAGGTTTCATTTCCTAATTGCTAGTACACCATAAGGTCTAAACAGAGTTTTGGCTAGTAGTCTAAATTAAATTCTAAATAGGAGAAAGCAAGGCCTATGCATTGTTCCTAGTGATAGACAGTTAATTCTACCTACAGTATGTCACGTAAGCATAAGGAAAGCCTTCAGTGGCCACCGGTATGAAAGACATTCTCCAATGTGCTTTCTCTGTGCAGTTTTTACCCAAACACGTACACCCTTTACTGGGGACATATAGTCAAGTAAAAGAATGTCACTTAGTCTCCCATATTTTGGTCTGATCTTTGCACTGACATTTCTTGTTTCGTCCTCATCTTCACCTTTCAGAAGGAACGGTTCTCTGTGTACGGGGAGTACTGCAGTAACCACGAGAAGGCCCTGCGGCTGCTGATGGAGCTCAACAAGATCCCTGAGATCAGGACCTTCCTTCTGGTGAGGATTCGGCCGCTGACACATTCTTTACCCATGACATTTTGTGTTTTTTCCCTTTCAATTGCTTTTTGTTTCTTCTCCTTTTGTTCTGTATTTTTTTTAATTCTATCCATTCAAATCCTCCACCTCTCCTTTCTTCTGTTCTTTCCTCCTTTCATCATAATCTCCCTGGTGCTCTTCCTCTGCTTCACATCTTTTCTATTGTCCTTCTCTTCCTTCCTCTTTCACCTCTGGCCCCTGAACCAATCTTCTCCCCAACCTCACCTTCATCAATGTAACCTCTTTTTACATGTTTACACTTTTTTGAAAAAGAACAGGAATTGGACTGAGGTCGCTTGATTACTCTGGCCATCTCACAATGTAACCAACAAGGCCGTTTTGTCACTAGAAGTACAGCTGTTTCCTTGTTTTTAAACACACTTTGACACCCTTTCTTGCCCCTCAACAATGAACACAGGAACTGCCTTTGACTGGGCTTCCAGAAATGATGTAACGTTAGGTGCAAGCTGACCAGCTGCTGTGCATTGGCAGAGCTGAGCCAGGTTGACACCAGGGTGCCTTCTGTGTAATTATGCATTGACCTGTACTACCTCTAGTTGTGTTCTCTGCATTTTCTACCCGTCTGCTAGTGGAAAATCACACTGGACTAAATCTAAACTTTCAATTCCTCAAAGTTTGAATTTTAACATCGTCATGAGTTGATGACAAATAGAGACTGTTCACATTCGAATGAAGTAGAATTGTTAGTATCGGTCAAGTCTGAGCTCCTGTAAACTGAAACTGGAGGGTTTTTGAGTAACCACGTTTGGGTGTAGGTTTTGCATTCATATTGAGTCCCACTGTATCACACACGCATTGTTGACTTCTGGGTTCTACTATTGACCTCTGGGTTCTACTATTGGATTAGTCTATTTCTTCATATGTTTATACCAGTTAATCCAAATGATTTACGGGGCTGATCTCTAACAGAAAACATTTAAAATGTGGTATTCCACAATAGTGCATGCTTATGATCTACCGTTAGCTCTGTACAAAGCCTGTGTGTCTATGTGGGCCGATGGCTCAACACTTTAGTATTTCATTAGGATTCCCATTACAACCTGCCTCGGCAGCAGGTCCAAACAGAAATGCCAAAGTACAGAACATGAAAATATACATTGTACAACAAAATGAAATACACAGTAGTAGTCCATAATTCATAATAACGTCTGTCAGTTCATGGTGCCTTTTTATCTGTTATTAAAATCAGATTTTATTATTATCTAGAATAACCTTGGGTGTAAGAGTCAAATATTGTCATAGCAGTATTCAGAGCAGCCCTCCTCCCAGCTTCTCTTCTGTACTTGGGGACTGTAAAGAGACTTCTAGTTGAATGGTTTATGTGGTGCTGCTGTGTGTTTGAAATATGTACCAACTGACAAAAAATACAGATTGGAACCCTCGATACATCCACACCTTGCAGAAAGACCAACAGGGATGCAGTCAGTTCTGAGCCAGGAGAGCCTGACATGTACTGAATGTCACTGACATTTGCCCCCCATGTGCATCTAAGTGCTATGTATGCTGTTTTACCTGGACCGACTGTAATTGATGTCCTTCAGTTAAAAAAAAAGTCAAGCCTCACCACTGAGTCCTTTTCCCATCTTAGCAACTGAGTCTGTAACGTTGACCATAATCAGCTTGCTGTCTTCAATAAAACCCAGCATTTCAGTTTCCTCTACTTGTTCAGTTATCGCATTTGCCAATAGGTCTAGAAGAGGATGAGGGTTGACTATGTGAATGGTCCCAGATATGATGGTCCCAGATTTCTGAAAAATTTAGCATTTGCTTGTTGTTATTCGCCCAATTTAAAATTGAGCTACTTTTTAAGAATTTCAGTAATTTCCTTGTTGAGTAAGATGCATGATGTTGAGTCTTCAGTGTACATCAACAAAGGCTCTATTCAAGGTAAGTGGAGGACCGTTGTTAAAAACAAAAGAATGAGGGCCAATTTGACTGCCCCGTGGTATGTCACATTCAACTGGGTTTGCATTTGAGAAGCTTCAATTTAAGAAGGTGCTCTTTGTTCTATTAGTGTACTGACCACCCATCTGTAGTGGACTCTGACCACCCATCTGTAGTGGACTCTGACCACCCATCTGTAGTGGACTCTGACCACCCGTCTGTAGTGGACTCTGACCTCCCGTCTGTAGTGGACTCTGACCTCCCGTCTGTAGTGGACTCTGACCTCCCGTCTGTAGTGGACTCTGACCACCCGTCTGTAGTGGACTCTGACCACCTGTCTGTAGTGGACTGACCACCCGTCTGTAGTGCACTGACCACCTGTCTGTAGTGGACTCTGACCTCCCGTCTGTAGTGGACTCTGACCTCCCGTCTGTAGTGG
>JACXGI010019290.1:0-12272 GCA_016801175.1 Esox masquinongy
ACTCCCTCATACTGGTCACTGGAAGTTCAACATGGCACCTCATGGCAAAGAACTCTCTGAGGATCTGAAAAAAAGAATTGTTGCTCTACATAAAGATGGCCTAGGCTATAAGAAGATTGCCAAGACCCTGAAACTGAGCTGCAGCACGGTGGCCAAGACCATACAGCGGTTTAACAGGACAGGTTCCACTCAGAACAGGTCTCGCCATGGTCGACCAAAGAAGTTGAGTGCACGTGCTCAGCATCATATCCAGAGGTTGTGTTTGGGAAATAGACATATGAGTGCTGCCAGCATTGCTGCAGAGTTTGAAGGGGTGGGGGGTCAGCCTGTCAGTGCTCAGACCATACGCCGCACACTGCATCAAATTGGTCTGCATGGCTGTCATCTCAGAAGGAAGCCTCTTCTAGAGATGATGCACAAGAAAGCCCGCAAACAGTTTGCTGAAGACAAGCAGACTAAGGACATAGATTACTGGAACCATGTCCTGTGGTCTGATGAGACCAAGATAAACTTATTTGGTTCAGATGGTGTCAAGCGTGTGTGGCAGCAACCAGGTGAGGAGTACAAAGACAAGTATGTCTTGCCCACAGTCAAGCATGGTGGTGGGAGTGTCATGGTCTGGGGCTGCATGAGTGCTGCCGGCACTGGGGAGCTACAGTTCTTTGAGGGAACCATGAACGCCAACATATACTGTGACATACTGAAGCAGAGCATGATCCCCTCCCTTCGGAGACTGGGCCGCAGGGCAGTATTCCAACATGATAACGACCCCAAACACACCTCCAAGACGACCACTGCCTTGCTAACGAAGCTGAGGGTAAAGGTGATGGACTGGCCAAGCATGTCTCCAGATCTAAACCCTATTGAGCATCTGTGGGGCATCCTCAAACGGAAGGTGGAGGAGCGCAAGGTCTCTAACATCCACCAGCTCCGTGATGTCGTCATGGAGGAGTGGAAGAGGACTCCAGTGGCAACCTGTGAAGCTCTGGTGAACTCCATACCCAAGAGGGTTAAGGCAGTGCTGGAAAATAATGGTGGCCACACAAAATATTGACACTTTGGGCCCAATTTGGACATTTTCACTTAGGGGTGTACTCACTTTTGTTGCCAGCGGTTTAGACATTAATGGCTGTGTGTTGGGTTATTTTGAGGGGACAGCAAATGTACACTGTTATACAAGCTTTACACTCACTACTTTCCAGTGTAGCAAAGTGTCATTTCTTCAGTGTTGTCATATGAAAAGATATAATCAAATATTTGCAAAGATGTGAGGGGTGTATTCACTTTTGTGAGATACTGTACATCTGGTCTGGTGTGTGTAAGGAGGAAGATCCAGATATTAAACATTTTCAATTTAAAAAAAAAATATTGGTTATTAAAATCAGGTGGCAAATCTGAATGGCAATGTTATTTTAGACTGAGAAATAGTGTAACGAAAATGAATAAAAGTAAAAAGAAAATATTTTGTGAAACTAAGACACACTGTATCATTCATGATAGAAAGAAACTCTGGAATAATCTAAATGAAATAATGGGCAGAAATGCCAACACAGATCCATGTAAGAATGTAATTTAAAATTAAAGCTGCAAGCAGTATTTAGCGGGTTTCAGCATTGAAGCTACTACTAGCCAGATGGCAAATTTTTTCCAACTTATATAATAATAAATAATAATAATACATTATATTTATATAGCGCTTTTTAGGGACCCAAAGACGCTGTACAAAAGTGACATTGAACAGAAAACAAACAGAAACAAAATAAATACTATGAGAAAACAACAAAGATTGAGAGTGTGGGATTTGGCAAGGCTATGGGTAGGCGATTTTGAACAGATGAGTCTTGAGGCGTTGCTGGAAGATGGGGATAGTCTGAGTCACGGATGGTTTTGGGGAGAGAGTTCCAGAGACGAGGAGCAACCCTTGAGAATGCCCTGTCATCAAAGCTTTGAGCTTGGACTTGGGGATTATGAGGGGGCCTGCAGTACTGGAACGGAGTGTGTGTGTTGGTTGATATGGAAGAAGAAGGTCAGAGAGGTAGGCAGGGGTGATATTGTTTAGGGCTTTATATGTCAATAGGAGGATCTTGTAGTTGATGCGTTGGGAGATAGGAAGCCAGTGTAACTCACAGAGGATAGGGGTGATATGCTGCCGAGACTTGGTGTGAGTGAGTAGTCTGGCTGCAGAGTTTTGAACCATTTGGAGCTTATGGAGGGATGTAGATTTGATGCCAGTGAGTAGGGAGTTGCAGTAGTCAAGACGGGAGGTTATGAATGTATGTATTAGGGTTTCAGCAGCAGGACGGGAGAGGGAAGGTCTGAGTTTGGCGATGTTGCGAAGATGGAAGAATGAAGATTTTACAGTCTGTTTGACGTGCTGATCAAAGGAGAGTGTAGAGTCCAGAATGACGCCAAGGTTACGTGCGTGGGGGGATGGAGAAACAACGGTGTCATCGATGCTGAGATTGAAAGTGCCAGTTACCATTAATTACTATTATTGTAATATAATTCATTATTTTGACATGACAAAAGTGGGAAAGAATTAAATAAAAGGGGACTTGATAGACGGGTTATCTTTCAATTGATGTGTTTTTTTCGGTATAGTAAGAAAGTTTAAGATTTAAGTTTCAGTTTATTCATCAAATGCACCGAAAAACACAGCGTCCTCCTGCACAGTGAAATTCTTGTCACATAGCACCAGACAACTATGTAGTAAGAATTAAGCAAAAAATAAAGCGATAATATACATAACACTGTAAACTATAGCCTAACCAAGACATATTGTTACAAAGTGAAATTAAATCGACTATTTGTGTTATAAAAACACAACATTATAATAAAACATCTTAAGACTTCAGTTTCATTTTTGCCTAAAACAAAACATAAAACACTTCCCCCAATCAAAGAAAACAGTGCAGCCTAGCCTGAATTCTAGCATAATCATCACAAAAAGAATACACATTGTCATTGGATAATAGTCATAACTTGATTGTTGATCGCTTCATAATCCATTTTATTACGTTCAAAATATGCTCATACACAAGACATCCAGTTCGCTTCAATGTTCATCCAGTTAGAGCTGGATGCTGACATCCAGGCCACTTTCCTGTCCGTCCGGACCATGCCCTCCATCCTCATCGCCCGTCCGTCCTGCTCAACATCCCGCTTAACATCCCTCATCGCCCGCCCGTCCGGATCAACATCCAGCACAACATCCCTCGTCGCTCGTCCGTCCTGCTAAACATCATCTCGAGGGTTCCCCTTTGCGAGGACGTTCATGTGACCGTGGTGGACATCCACGTCGCTACGAGGGATCTAGTTGCCTCTACCGTCCGGCCGGCTCAACATCCCACTCAACGTTACTCTTCGCTCGTCCGTCATGCTAAACATCTACTTGAGGGCTCCCCCTAGCGAGGACGTCCATGTGACCGTGGTGGACATCCGCGTCGCTCTGAGGGATGTAGCCCCTACTGTACATTTATCTACTACCTTGCTGGTTAAAACGAACTATTCGCTGGTTACAGTCCTAACCTGCTTACCAGTCAAGTAGATACAGGTCCGTAACCAAAACAAACGTGTTGGACGGGCATTTGATTTCCAAAGTGGGGCACTTTATCCTACTTACCAATAACGATTACTAACTTCAGCACGATGGACGGAAAGCTAATAATACTAGCATGTATGGCTGCCTAATCCTATGGGCTATTAGGCTTTTGTCATTCGACGTAACCATCCCATATTCACAGTGACAGTGGAATAAAGCGATATAATTAACAAGAGACTTACAACACTAGTAATTACAGAAACATGAATACATGGGAATGAAACCATCAAGGACGTACAGTACCATTATGCAGTATGACAGGACGCAGCAACACAAATAGACATCGCAAAGCCCAAATCAATGACATTACAGGTACCAAAGAAATAAGAACGCACTCACAACTACAATGTTCCTTCGACGCTGTAAGCCAGGTGTACTTTTCGTAGTTGATCGATTGAAAGTGCCCCACAAAAATCCTTTCCCTGACTGGGACAGGGCTGCAAGGTGGGGGGTTGGTTCCTCAAAATTTCCATGTTTTCTCGAAAAAGGCTTTGCCAGTAAATCTGCCAACAAATCCATTTCTTCTCCTCCATTGTCCGTTAAAAAACAACAGGGCTCAGTATAAATCTAAACAAAAAATCTAACGCAAAGCACTACATCTAAAAATCGAAACCTCAGTAAAGAAAGTTAAAATAAATCTTAGATGTTCCTACATTACGTCCTAACTAGTTTTATCTCAGTTAGGCAGCTGGCTCTCCGATCACACCACCCAAAAAATGCGCATGTAGGCAACTAGGCAAGCCAGAAGGCTGCTACGTGCCAAAGAACAAGGCTCATTATGGCAAACTCGAAATCTGAATAGTTTGAAGAATATGACAATCAACAACCTCCTCCCCATTTGCTTCAACAGAAGATGGGATTAACTCGAAATTCTATAGGTCTCAGGATAGATTTTCACCCGGAGACAGCACATGTGGAAAATCTGATTGGATAAAAGCTCTTATTTATCTGAGCTGCACTGGAAACAGCACAACCGAGGGAGAGAAAAGCAACTAAACTATGTCAGTGGAATAATGGGAAAATACATCTAGCATTAATGAAAATATATATTAAATTATAAAAATATAATTTTCTGATTCTGACATCACTAGGCCAGCAAAAAAGTCCTCTGGTCAGCAGCAGTTTCAAAAAATATCTTCTTGTAAACCAAATAATAACTTCATCAAGTCGTCAATGTTTTGTAATTATTAGCAACATAAAATGTTAACTAGCGTGTCATTAATAACCATTTCTGAAATTTCCGACGTAGTTAAAAAATACAACCCCGTTCCCAATTATCGTCTACCTTACTATTTTGTTCAATTGCATTATATTTCGTTTTTATTGATGTTGCAAATGACCAGACTAGAGTGTTTTACCTACCTTACTACCGTCCAGTAAAGAAAAAAGACTGATCAACTTAACATTACATGATGTCTGGTCTGCCGCACATGTGGTATTTCACGATTTGCAACTTGTCTGCTAAAGATTGTTTATCAAACAAAGTCAGATACAGGTGACAAGATGAGTGACTCAGAGACAGGAAGGTATTCAAGATTTGAACTTCCGGTCAAATTGGTGAATCGTCTTGTTCAACCATCTTTGATCGCAGAGACATTTGGTCCCAGAATTCAGTGGAATGAAAACAAAAATGGCTGTGCACGTAAACAGTAATTAGCCAAACAAGCTCAACATAACCTTCATAAAGGTGTTTTTCACTGATCGTATTTGTCCATTACTAAATATACAAGAATCGGAATTCATTATTTTTCACCATCTTTAGTGAAATAGTGAATAATCATGTAAATAAAGGCATTATTAACACACAAGCCATTGTCTGTTGGTTAGCATATGTTTTATTGATAAGACAAGTGGAGTGATCCTGTGGAAAATAACACATCTTAGAAGGTTGATCAATAAATATTCAGTATACTCTTTAACAGTACTACTGCCCGAAATAGTTTCAAAATATAATTTTAACGTGTTGAAATCAGAATACTGCTCCATATCTAATAAGCAACATGGTGTTTATGGACTGCTGTGGTGGCAATTTTTGTTGTCATAATATAAAATTCTGGAATTGTCAGAACATACTGAAATAATATGCATTAAGAAATCACGCTGAGGGGCCTTCAGAGATATTTTAAAATGTACTTGTGAAAAGGTTTAAATCTGTCTTTTTATGCTACAGACATTGCGTTTGAAGCATTTTTCACAAATTCAGAATTTCTGAAAAACCATTACGCCCGACTTAATGGGTCCCAATCGCAAATATGTTCCTTGGGAGGAGATGGACTTAAAAACCTCTTTTCAAGATTTTATTTTAAACATGGTGAGGGTGGTGAGCTTGCAAATGTGGGGAACCCCAATAGCGCCACCGTGTGTTTGATAAAAAAATCTTTGCAGTCATTTTTTCCTTATGGTCCTTGTCAACATACGTACCAAGTAGAATTATTATACCATTATCCTTGTAGGAGATGTGTCTATATATGTGCAAAAACACGCCCCCTCACATGTTCATTGGTCAATAGCATCCATGTTTTTTAATATACTGGCCTGATTGATTTAACTTTTGAAGACCATCATTTATAGACGCCAAATATCAAAGTGCATGAAGATCGGACATTTTTTGTCAGAGAAGTTAATTTTTTAGTGTTTTTCACAAATTCAAAATGGCCGCCAAACCATTAAAGCGAATTTATGAATGAGTCCCAATAGCAAATATGTTCCTTGTGAGGAGGTGGACTTATCTACCTCTTTTCATGGCTGTATCTCAAACAGAGTGAGTATGGTGACCTTGCTAATGTGAAAAACCTCAATAGCGCCACCATGTGGTTGATAAAAAAATCCTTGCAGTAATTTTTTCCGTATGGTCTTTATCAACATACGTACCAAGTAGAATTATTATACCATTATCCTTGTAGGCGATGTGTCTATATATGTGCAAAACCACTCCCCCTCACATGTTCATTGGTCAATAGCATCCATGTTTTTTGACATAATGGTCTGGCTGATATAAATTTTGAAGACCATGGTCCCAAGATGCCAAATTTCAAATTACGTGAGGATCGGACATTTGGTGCCAGAGGAGTTCATTTTTTTGTGTTTTTCAAAAAATCCAAAATGGCGGAAAATCCATCATGGCGGACTTTATTGGTCCCAATGGCAAAAATGTTCATCATGAGGAGATACACCTATGTACCAATTTTCAAGACTCTAGGTCACAAGGGGTGGGCACGGTGAGATTGCAAAAAGTGCAACTTTGGAGGCTTCTGACAGCACCACCATGAGGCTGACATGCATGCCACTGCACCAGAAGTTGTGGCCCTTGGCCCTTTACTACCATAAAAATGTGGGCACCTTTAAGCCATTTAATCTCACGGGAATTTGCAAAAAACACACTTTTTTTCCAGAATAATAATAATGAACCGGAAACAAACACAATAAGGTTTCACCAGTGAACTGCTGAAACCCTAATGAACCGGAACAAACACAGTAGGGTTTCACCAGTGAACTGCTGAAACCCTAATGACAGAAGCATGGAAAATACACTGCAGAACAATGGAAAGTACACTGCCAAAGAATGGAAAAGCACCATTCACTAACCCTTTAACAGTCGATCAACCAATCTACTGCCTGTCCTTAACAAGCTACTGGAAAAAAAGGTTTTCAACCGAGGCAACATTATTTCTCTTAGAATCAACTTACTATCAGCATGCTTACAGAGAAAGGAACTAGAAAAATACAACACTGATCCAATTCACAGAAGACTGGCTGAATGCCGTTGATAATAACAAGATTGTGGGAGCTTTGCTGTTATATTTCACTGCAGCATTTGATCACATGTACCATAATATGTTAACAGAAAACTGATGGGGTGTGGGTATACAACCTCAGTCATACAGCAGATTGAAAGCTACCCATCAGAATACAGAGGGTATTCCTTAATGGAAGCTTCTCTGATGCAAAAGAGGTGAAGTGTGGTATTCCGCTAGGGAGCTTCCAAGGCCATCTACTATTCTCCTTGTTAACTAATGATCTACCACTCACATAAAAAAGGCTAATGTGTCTATGTCTGCTGACAACTCAACACTATACACGTCAAGCGTCACAGTTAGCAAAATAACTGAAACCCTAGGCACAGAATTGCAATCAATTTTGGAATGGGTAGAAATAAACTAGTTCTGAACATATTGAACACTAAAGCATAGCGTTCGTAACAAATCACTCCATACACTCAAAACCTCAGTTCAATTTAGTAATGAATGGGGTGGCTGTAGAACAAGTTGAAGAGACTAAGCTTCTTGGCGTTACATTAGACTAAAAAGTCATGGTCATGGTCTAGACATACGTATTGATTTGATGGTTGTAAGGATGGTAGGTATGTCTATAATAAGAAGATGCTCTGCATTCCTTACATCAAAATCGTCCAAACAAGTTCACAGGGCACTTGTGCTCATCTTGATTGCCGCCCAGCAATATGGTCGGGTACTCAAAAGAAATACTTTAGAAAAATGACACTTGGGAATTTTTTGCCACTGGAAATCACTGCAACTTATCACAAATACAACTTTAAAAAAACTAAACAATGAACCTTCAGGGATGTATGTAATTCTATGTAATTCTGTTCTAGTTTCTCTGTTTCTATGTCCTGTTTGGTTCCCCTGTGTTTATCAGTTTCACGTGTGTCTAGTTGAGTCTTGTCAGCTGTGCCTCGTTTGCCCCCTTGTTATGTCCCTATTTTAGTTCCTCCTGCCCTAGTGTTTCTTGTCCGTCGTTGTTTGTATGTGACGTTCCTGTCTTAGTTCTCAAGCGGTTTATTACACATTATTTGTGGTCATGATCTTCTGTGCCTGTGTCCTGCACTCCAAGATGTTACAAAGAAACCGTTTTTAATAGGTAAATCATTAACCAAAAATATGCTTGAATCAAAAGAGGAACACAGTGTATTCACATAGACCAGGGGTGGTTTATTGGTTTACTGTTAAATATCATTCATGAGGGCATAAAAATAAGATCCACAATAAAACTAAAATAAAAATAGCTCACCAATGGTTGACATGCATTTGTCCCGAGCCATCTTTTCTAGATACATATGTGTCTAAATCCCAAATGAACGGAAATTATAAGCTTTGTTGGATTTCATAATTTTGACTCAAGTAACACCTTAGGCCACTTTGATGGTGGCCTAAGGTGGTCCAGCTAAGATGCTGCCTCCAATGCACACATGCTGCTGCAGGCTGTGTTCGAAAACTCCAGAAAAATAAAAATAAATAAAACATAAAATGCCTGAAAACATATCTTTAAAAAACAGTATCCCTTATTTGGTCCTGAATGCAAAGGGGATATCTCAGCTGAAAACACTGAAGTAGCATACTGTCTGCGCTGTGTATTCGCAAACTATCATAGTTGAAAGGGAGTGAAGGGGAAGCAGGTGAGAAAGTTTTTTTTTTTAACCTGATATTGACACTGCTGAAATATCTATACTACCATCATTGATCACTGTCACACACACACAGGCACACACACACACACAGATCGTAGGCCCCAAGGCCAAAAGTAGGCCTACCTTCACAAAGAGAGAGTAGGTCTCATTGTTGACCGTGTGTGAATGGTAGAGCTCTCCATCATACCATAAGACCTTTCCCATAGGAGAATTCTGCTTAGTCACTGCAAACATCCTCCTCGGGTCGCAGCATTCTGTCAGCACCTTCCTGTAGAGAGGGGTTGGGTGAGCTGGTGTCTAGACACTGACCTATTTTAATTTCCGACCTTAAGTACAACAGCAACAGTACTGTCTTCTCTGAGGACAACTGAATGGTTTGATAGTGCAACTAGAATGAACAAGGAACTGTGTAACTATGGGCACATTTTTAGGCCCCTGTGAATATGGCAATAGGTTGATGGTCACTTTGTCCTAGATTCAGCAGTGCACCATCAGTCCTTGCATTTGCGTTGTTTCTATGGGCACACCCACAGCTTTGGCAACGCAGAAAGCTTTTCAACTCCAGGCATGCTGAACACTTCTGCTTGAACGCTCCAATGTTTTCCCAATTAAACACCTTTTCCTTAAAAAGCCATTAGACACAACTAATCGACCAATCGTAAGATAACTTTGCTGATCTACGGACAGAATTAAATGCTGTCCATGATTTTTCTGTTCTATCAGTTTTATTTCTATCCATTCTACTTCAATCCGATTGGATAATTCGAGGTAGAAAACTTTTGTTTAAATCACCCAAGGACATCTGCTTTATAGTAACAAGTCGTTTTTAGCTCAAATTGCAGACGTGGATTAGTTGTTTATAATTGCACAGCCTATTATAGGCCAGACTCCACATGAAAGCCAACTTCATTGACTGAATGGAATTGACCAGAACTTGCTTGAAAAACTGTATTACAAACTATTACTAGTGCTATTAATATTTAATACGGGACGAATGTCATAATGTGAGATATGTAAATGCCCACCTGAACAGATCAATGCTCGTCCGGTTCTTCTGCCACACTTGTCCGTGCCGCAGCACTTCATCAACTATGTCCTTGTCGCTCGGGAGTCTGTACACAGGAAAAATGTATAGCCAGCAAAGCACCAGTATAAACAGAACGGCCCACACCGACAACTTGCTCCGGTGGCATCTCACCAACATCGTAATAGCTTGTGGTTTACAAATCACCACCCGCCCATTCAGTCAAATCTGGTATGGTTGCCTTAGCCTTGCTGCAAAATGTTCTGCTGGTAGCAGAGACCTCGACTGCATGTTTCTTTTTCATCCAGGAAAAAGAAAGTGACTGGGAAATCCTTCTTATATCATCTCCGCTCGCGCAAGAATTTATTTAAAAGGCTTTTTTTTTAAATCACTGCTAACTAGGCTAGTGAAAGGATCCGCTATACACGCGCCCACTCCGCCTCCGGTTAAATAAAACGGTCTTCGCTCTCTGTAGCAGAGGTATGATAGAATCCACTACACTGTTCTTGCTGCATCACAGAACCCGCATGGATCAACTCAGTTTCCGCCGCTCCCTCTCATCAACCGCGGGGTCGTGTGAAATCCCCGCCCGTTCCTCACAGCCACATCGCCTTTTGCCGTCACTTTTTTCTGTCCATCCGACCCGCATGGACGGTGTCATCACTCCTTCCTCTCCTTCCGTCTCTCCTTGTCCTGCGGGATCTTCTGGGGGCAGTGTAAGTGGACGCCAAAGCCATAGAATACCCTTCTCTACCTACCGTTACTCACCTCCTACCTAGCAACCTCCCCTCACTCTATCTCCGAACAAAGTGCTTCTTGTTTTGCGGAGTATTTGACTACGAATCACTTCAGTTGTCAACTATAATTGCACGGTCTTGTGCTGCCCCCTTGACGGATATGACGTGCAAGGACAGTAGGTTTGCTCGTCTCATCTTTGATGGGGTACTTGCGATGCTGCCACACCCCTCTCAGTACCAACAAAGGCAGTTATTTTCTCTTTGCCTGGATAACTCAGAGCACACAACACACATAATGCCAAAGAAAAAACTCTTTTTAAAATCTGCGCCAAGTTATTGAAAATAAAAAAACTAAAACATCTGAAATACACAAGTATTCAGACCCTTTACTCAGTACTTTGTAGAAGCAACTTTGGCAGCGATCCCAGCTTCAAGTCTTCATGGGTATGCCTCATACCTGGATTTGGGCAGTTTCTCAGATTCTTCCTTTTAGATGCTCTCAAGCTATGTCAGATTGGACGGGGAGCATCGTTGTGAACAGTGATCTTCAGATCCCCCAACAGATGTTCTACGGGGCTCAAGTGCAGGCTTTGCCTGGACCACTCAAGGGCATTCACAGACTTATCCCGTAAGCCACCCCCGCATTTTCTTGGCTGTGTTTCAGGTCGTTGTAATGCTGGAAAATAAATATTTGCCTCAGTCTAAGGACCTGTTGGCTCAGCTGTGGCATTGTTAGGCCTGGGTGTCTTTTTTGAATAGCCGCAGATCTCAAATTGACCAAAACAATAATAATTAAAAAAATAGCCCCTGATCTGTTCATCTACAGTGGATATAAAAAGTCTACACACCCCTGTTAAAATGCCAGGTTTTTGTGATGTAAAAAAATGAGACAAAGATAAATTATGTCAGAACTTTTTCCACTTTTAATGTGACCTATAATGTGAACAATTCAATTGAAAAACAGACGGAAATCTTCAAGGGGGAAAAATGAAAAATAAAAACCTTACAATAACCTGGTTGCATAAGTGTGCACACCCTCTTATAAGTGGGGATGTGGCTGTGTTCAGAATTAACCAATCACATTCAAACTCATGTTAAATAGAAGTCATTACACACCTGCCATCATTTAAAGTGACTCTGATTAATTACAAATAAAGTTCAGCTGTTCTAGTAGGATTTTCCTGACATGTTCTTAGTTGCATCTCAGAGCAAAAGCCATGGTCTGCAGAGAGCTTCCAAAGCATCAGAGGGATCTCATTGTTGAAAGATATCAGTCAGGAGAAGGATACAAAAGAATTTCCAAAGCATTAGATATACCATGGAACACAGTGAAGGCAGTCATCATCAAGTGGAGAAAATATGGCACAACAGAGACATTACCAAGAACTGGACGTCCCTCCAAAATTGATGAAAAGACGAGAAGAAAACTGGTCAGGGAGGCTTCCAAGAGGCCTACAGCAACATTAAAGGAACTGCAGGAATTTC
>JACXGI010019291.1:0-12325 GCA_016801175.1 Esox masquinongy
GCAAGAAAATCAAGCATATGTGTGTCGCCAGACAGCGCCAGAGTAGTCCTGGCACATCTCCACACTAGTATTATTGTTATAATTGTTGTTAATATTATAGTTATTATTATTATTAATATTATTATATACTCACAGTATGGATGTGTGTGCAATCTTTGCTAGAGTGTGTATGAATGTATGCTGTGTGTGTGTGTGTGTGTGTGTGTGTGTGCGTGCACGCCTGCATGTGTGTGTGCGTGCATGTGTATGAATGTTTGCCGTGCGTGTGTCTATATGTGTGTCCACTCCCTACCTTCTGTCTTATAGATTTTTCCTCTTTAATGGATTTCAACCCAGAGCTCCTTTTGATTCCCCATTAATATTTCACCACCACTCCTCAGCCTGCCTACAGGCTCTTAATGCTGGGCTGGCCGGTGTTTGGTTGCTCGCTGTGAGCGCTGTGCCCCTCACCCACCCGCTTGGTCATTTGTAGACACGGGTTCATATAGTATTCGTTTTATTTAAAATTCAAAGAATGTTTGTTTTCACCTGACTTGAATGTCAGGTGGGTGAGGTTTGCACTTGGTGGAATGCTTTATTGTTCCATTGCCTCTGGCAAGATTGAATAAGCAGCTAAGGTATTAAAATATGTAATAAAATATATTATTTTAAACAGTTTTTTTAACCTGACCAGCCACCTACCCATTCACCCACCCAAACACCCAGCCACCTACCCATTCACCCACCCAAACACCCAGCCACCTACCCATTCACCCACCCAAACACCCAGCCACCTACCCATTCACCCACCCAAACACCCAGCCACCTACCCATTCACCCACCCAAACACCCAGCCACCTACCCATTCACCCACCCAACCTTTATAATGTATATATAAAAAGTATGCCATGGTTATGACATGAAATATTATTTTATCTTTTAATCCTTTAGCAATGCTGCCCCCTCCTGGCAGGATCCACTTCCTCTCAGAATAAGACTTGGTGTGACTGAGCTGGACTCCTAAGTCAGTGTTTTTCAACCCTGCTCCTGGGCGCCCCCTGCCCTGCATGTTTTAGATCTCTCCCTGCTCTGTCACACCTGATTCAAATGATCAGCTCATTATCAAGTCCGTCATAAGCTACATTAGGTATGTTAGGGCAGGGAGAGATCTAAAACATGCAGGAAAGGGGGCGTCCAGGAGCAGGGTTGAGAAACACTGTCCTAAGGGCTTGAAGGAACCTGAGAAGTTGTGAGACCTCCTAAGGAGTTGAAGGAACCTGAAAAGCTGTGAGTTGTCAATGTCACAGGGAATAGCGCAACCTAGTAGTGAACAATGTGCATATAATAAGAAGCTTAAAACCTGCTGAAAAGTATCAGTTTAACATTTCCACAGAGGGAGAATAGCCCAAGTAGATGTTTGTCAGGATGTGTATTTACAGGTAGAATAACTGGGGTTTGTTTTCAAGACTTTAGAGTTGTGACTTGTTCTCATCCTACCTATTCAAACAAGCAGTAATGAACTACCAACCCAATAACTGTAGTAATATCACAACGGGCACACATCCAACTACATGGTCAATTAGTTATTGCGGAATCAGTTATGTTAAATTACTTTAGTACTTTGTACTTGCAATGTAACACCCTTTAACAACCAACTCTTTAGTTACAATTATCTTACACTGTATGTATGGGGTATGTTGCAAAACAGTTGTCTTGCCAAAAACGTTGCGTCTTGATAGGTATCATTAACATGACTTTGCTTATTTTAGTTGTGACATATTTAAAAACAATTGGCACACAAAACCTCTTAGTTAGATGTAATGTCACAACAACAAAAAAACATATGTTCATGTCCTTGTCTCCAGACAGGATGTGAACCAGGCTAGAACATGTCCACATAGCACAACATGGTTTTCCAATCCCTCCAAGAGAAGGGAGTGATCAATGGTGTTGAAGGCAGCATTAAGGACATGAAGCACTAGGACAGTTCCAGAACCTTTGTCTTCTGTGATTACAAGTTAATTGAATTCATTGGTAAGTGCAGTCTCAGTTCTATAAGAGGGTCTAAAACCAGACTGGAGCAGCGTAACTCTTTTTCTTCAGGAAGGCAGTGAGCTGCTTCATGTCCTTCATATGTTTTCTTCATATATTTTCTAAGATATTGAGAGAAATAGTAGTTCCAAATTGGCCGATAGTTGTTTAATTTATCAGTGTTAGATTTTTTTAGTTCTGGTATTGTCTGTGTGCCAAGGAGCTACTTTCTTGTTGGGTATTTGTGAGGTTTTTAATGATGCAACCGTATCGAAGGTATTACACAGGGTTACGTTGCGATCCGTGGTCATATTGTAAACACTTCTATTTCCTCTGATATCCTTGTGTTGGTGGAAGGAGTCTGGAAGTGCAGCCCAAAACCTTTGAGTTGCTTGAGAATTTATATCACAGCTTTTAAAAGTTTTTTGTTTAGGATGCAAGTGGGTTAGTTGTTGTGACAGTAAAAATAATAAATATAATAGTCAGATATTAGAGGATTATGACGAAAAACAGTATAAACAAAATATCGACTCCACAGGACAAACTAAATTCAAGATATTAAAAGGACAATGCATAGGCCTGAAACATGGAAAAAAAAAACACAGTCAAAAGGCTCCAATAGACACTAAACTGCATAGCTATCATAAATAAAAGAACTATGGCAATGACTTTCAGATCCTAGCTGCCTCCTGGTATTGCTTTTCTTTTGAGCACCACCACTTTTGTACTACTATTTAAACATATTGCTCTCTTTTAGTTTGAATTCCTTTTTTTAAAACTTGCTAAATGGAAATGGATGCTGTTCCCTGTTCTACTTTGATGTTGGATTCATAATCAAAAAAATATTTTCAGTGATTAAAAAACATTTAGAGACAGTTATGTATTTAAAAAATGACAATGACTAAATCACAATTGTAACTGGTATGTGCTGTAATTAAAGACCAGTTGAAAATGTATTGATTCTGGCTTCCATATCAACACATTTTGTATTGCTTTGTACTGTACTATACAGTGCTGTACTATACAGTGCTGTACCACACGGTACTGCAGAGCCTTTCCATGACAGGTTCCATGGCTGGGTTAAACCTAACCCAAACCTTAACCACGCCTGACGCTACACCCCAATGGAAACTCAACTTCAATACTGGGAAAGAGTTAGATGCACAAGGCGAGGTCCTGTCGAAGGGCACTGTCTAGGATGCCAGTACTGACAGGAATCACATAACCCTGTCTTCGTTCCTATGAGCGCATGTAACACCTATATTGCCTGTTAGTTTTAAGACGTTTAAAATGTGCAATAGTGACTTGTAAGGCCCATGACCCGACACGCTGGGGTATTGATGTTAGATGGTGTGTGTCCCTTTAAGGAGGCTACAGGTCAGAACCAGGGGGAGAGTCAGATGTCAATGGCATCCAGGGAGTTGTTCATCTCGAGACGACTCATTAGACTCCCAAATGGCTCCAGGTTCAAACTGCCCAGCGTTCCAAAAGAGATGTCAGTTTTCAAATGACCCACCACTCAGAAACTGTGTGCAATGTGTGTACGCAGGAAAGATTTACAATAAACAAGCGTGAGGTTCACATATTCCTCACACTGGATTACTGTCTTATTACCAACCACAGCTGCACCACAAATCCAAACACAAGATGTTTTCAAGACCATCTGGCACTAGATTTATGTAGGTTAATAGATTTACCTGGTTTGTATGAGAATGTCCATAAATTTAACTGGTTTGTATGAGAATGTCCATACATTTACCTGGTTTATGAGAATGTCCATACATTTACCTGGTTTATTTGAGAATGTCCATAGATTTACTTGGTTTGTATGAGAATGTCCATACATTTACCTGGTTTATGAGAATGTCCATACATTTACCCGGTTTATATGAGAATGTCCATACATTTACCTGGTTTATGAGAATGTCCATACATTTACCTGGTTTATATGAGAATTTCCATACATTTACCTGGTTTGTATGAGTAACGGGTTCTAGGGATATACTAGGCTCATACAGGTAATGGGTCTGGATGAAAGTCTATTTCCAATTCAAATCTCTTGCGGCAACACTGTTGAGGTGGGAAGTGAAGGGCCAGGTGTTACACCACTCTGACTTCATGTTGAAATTATTAGAGGATACAGGTCAGAGGTCACAGGACTAAGACATGCAAATTACAAAGTTGGGTTACCATTCAGACAACTGAAGGACGCACTGTGATCTGATTGTGACCAGAGCTTATAAGTGTAACCAGAGAAGATCTTGACGAGATCAGAATAAAGGGCACAAGTTAGAGGCAGGTATAACCAGGGCTGGACTAAATCAACAGCTCTGACAGCTCTTCAATGATGTTGACATCCCAGTGATGACCGGAGTTAATCACCTTACTACAGGGATTTCTAACTCACTACGCACCTCACAAGGAGTCTGACACAAAACTGTAATTGTGTTGATAAAATGTAATATTTCTTGGCCACCAGCGTTAAAACGCATGACTATAGTTTGCACTGAATTGTGGGTGATATCTACCCTGAAAGGGAGCAAAGTTGTTCAATCGTCCCCTTAAGCCAAAGCGGGGATAAAGGAGGCACTTAAGACAACAATAAAACATGCTTTTCTGATTGGGATTCACCTAAGCTAATAACGTAGTGGACAGCAGCCCTGGTAATTGCATCTAAGTGGTTCACTGCATTTAATATGCACCCTTCATCCTGATCTTCTCTGTTTACATTTAGAATTCATCACAATGAGGGTTTCTAATAGACCAACAGCTGCATGTTAGAACCAGGGTTTAAGAGTGGTTCCGGACATCATCAAGAATACATGTGTTTAATTTGTTAAATCCAGCCAAACCGCTAAAAATCTCAACAGAAATTAATTCCCAGATTTTGCTATAGTGTAACACTTTATAGTATTCACAGCTACAGTGGGGAATTACTTGCTTTTACAGTTTTTACCAAGTTCCATTTCCTGGGTAATACTACCACCTAGTGTCAATACAGGAAACATGTTTAAAAAGTAGTGTGTAGCTATGGAGACATAAGATGATTGTAGTTGACAAGCTAACCTTAATATTACGCCCATACAACAGTTCCCTCAATAATTACCCAACCAAGAGCCAATACATAAAACAAAAGTGAAAACAAGAGGATAAAATGTTTAATTTCTTTTTATATGGCATACATGTTGACACAGAAAATAAGAGTGGACTTGTTGCTTTGAGTGAGTATAGAAGAGCGACTGTGTTGTGACGTACGCACACATCCTAATGTAGTCAGTCAGTATCGCACACTCATGACAGAATAACAAACCAGCCTTATCTCTCTGTCTGCTCTTTTAAAGTAACTATGCACATGGCAATAGTGTTCAACCTGTCTCACTTCATGCAGTGACAAAGTCGTCCTCCCAAATGGCACCCTAGTCCCTTTACAGTCAACTACTTTGAATGCACTATATAGGGCTGCAGGCCACTTGGGATGCAGACAAACACTTCTCCACATAACTAACACCAGTCTGATGTAATGACAAACACTTCCTTGTAACCATTCCACTTCTTGGTCCATTCGTTCTTAAAAAATACATTAAAATTACTTAGTAGGATTCTGACAAAGATATGCATCACAAAGGTCTCTAAAGATCACAGTAACAAAAAGTCACACTAATACCAGTCGGTCAAAATGTTTTCAAACATTCAATGCACCAAAACTGGTTGGGGGAAAACATCTTAGTGTTCAAGAGCTTTCGGCTCAATGAAAACAAGCTTGGAAACATTTAACTGACTGCGAAGTTGGGTGTGGATTTCTTTTGTGTATGGAAAAAAACAACTGACTATTTAAATAAATGTAGAGGTAGAAACAGTCTATTCCACAAAATCAACAGTAACAACTGCTCTCTCTGACAGACGGTAAATCATATGCACATTTAGGCTACAGGCTCAGTCAGTACATTGTAAGATGGATTATGTATAAAAAGTTTTAAAAAGACAGAACATACCATAGACATCATAATATCACGATAGGACCAAGAGGTAAGTGTTAAGAAATCTGTAGCGGAAATAATATTTCAAACTAATCAACGCCAAGTAAATCCCCGGGGAACTTTACCAACGGTCAGAGAGTAAAATCTGCGGGAAAAAAAACAAACATCCGGCATGCAACAACCAATCAGAGCACACAAATCTCAAAAAAAATAATGTAAAACCTCTGGAAAGGTTCAATAAGAACAGGTCTGATCATCCATCCATACAATGAAATGATAAAATGAGTACTGTGGAGGGAGCAGCCTATGCATCTACAGCTATACTGATCCGTCAAGCTCCTTAAAAAGTAAAACAATGAACAGCAGTCCCTCGCTCAGTTGTAGTGTATCAATTAAACACAATGAGAGTCACCAAATACACCTACAGTACTAGTCTCCTCCTTAATACAATGTCAGTCAGTCTGTCTTAAAGGTTCCCTTGTTTGGAAAACAGCAGTGCAGTCTGTGTGTGTACATGGAAGTGTCAGTGAGAGACAGCCAGACTACCATGTCATCTGGCCGTGTGTTTCTGTGGGTGTCTAAAATGGCAGCCTGTCCAGACACAGCAGTCAGTCTGTCAGGAGACCAGAGATCCATGGAGGGGAAGATCGCAAGGTGCCCAGAGAGAAACACCATGTTGACTAATGTTGTAGTGTCACGAGTCTCAATGAAACCCAGCAACAGCAAAGTCCCTTTACGTGGAAGGAAAATGGACAGCCAATACCCCCACAAGGACAGAGAGATGTGACTTAGTTAAGTCATTAGGAATCAGAGGTCAGAGTTCAGCTCTGTGTGTTGTTTAGATGGGAGCTGAAGGCCACCACTGACATGTAACACCATATAGAAACATGTCTGCCGTCTTTAGTTAGGCAGAGTCGTTGACGATCACCACCACAAGGTGTTCCTCGTCCAGGTTCCCCAAAGTCCTGTGCGCGGCCTGGAGGAACCGCTGGGAGAAGTCACACGGGGGGAAAGCGTACAACATGCCCCCCCCACTGCCCTCTTTAGCTCCGCCTACAGGGAGACTGATGACGCCTGCTGCCTCCTTGTTCCTCAGGTAGGTGACCAGGTGACGGAGGAGCCTGATCTGCAGGCCGGGTTCAGGGGGAGGGGCCTCGCGGTCGATGGGGCCCTGGAGGGCCAGGAGAACAGCGTACCCCTCGGAGCCACCCTGCTTGATCCGCCTGGTGACCTCGTCCAGCCGGGTCTGGTCCATCCGCAGGCGCTGGGCGATCTTCAGCTGAGTGAGCCTCCCCTTGGCCTGGTGGTCCTTCATCATGGAGTGGAAGAAGCCGGAGCCTCCCTCCAGCAGGTGCATGTCGGAGGGGAAGCAGGAGTTCTTCAGGGCAAAGTGGCCGTGCCAGGCTTTGGTAAGAGTGGCGGCGTACTCGGACAGGGTGCTGAGTGTCCTGGCGTTTTTGTTCGGCGTGTCCGAGGTGTGGTTGGCGTCGCTGGAGGCTCTGTGGTTGCAGTCACGGTACTTGTCCCCGGCCTTCTTGTGGCGCTCCCGGCCGCTGGAGGATGTGTCGTGGCCATCCTGCCCGGGCCGGTCCTCGGAGTGCCGGCTGCTGTCCGGACTCTGCCCCCTGGGCTCGGTGGTGGAGTCTGGGGCGCGGACCCTGGCCCGGTCTGGGCTGTCCTCTGGGGAGGCCGGCCCGCCACCTCTCACCTTGGAGCGGCCTCTCTCCTTCTCCTGGGGGGGGCCGTCCGGGGACAGAGATCTGCGTCTCCTTCTCTCCCCGCCAGGCCGCTCTGCGTCTCTCTCCTTCAACCAGCGCTCTCTGCTGCGGCTTCGGCCCGCCCGGTCCCCCCGACCTCCGCGCGATCCCCCAAACGCTTCACCCCCCCTCCGCTCCAGGCTCTTCGTGGGGCTTATGAACTCGCGATCCCCCCTGTCCAGCAGAGCCCGCTCTCTCTCCCGCTGGAGGAAGAGGGTGTGGGAGGGGGGAGAGCGGTCACGGGCACGGAGCTCTCTCTCCAAGCTACGGTCACGGTGCCGTCCCCCGTATCCCTCCTGAAGCAGGTCCAGGTGAACAGGCAGGGGCACTGGGGGTTGGTACCCCACAGGGTAGCTACGAGGGAGGGGCTCCTCTGCCTTGGCAAAGTCCACCCTCAGCCTCCTCTCAGGGCCCCCCAGGGGGAAGCCCCTCATCTGGGCACAAGCAGCTTGGGAGGCATCCAGGCTTTCATACTGGATGTAGGCAAAACTGTCCCCTTTTACATAGTCTATGTTCCGGATGCTCCCAAAGCGGTCAAATTCACGAGCCAAAGCAGCCAGGGAATTTCCGGGGCCCAGGCCGCCGACCCACAGCCTGGTGGTGGGGTTGGCTTTACCGTAGCCGATCTTCACCGGGTTTCCTCCGATCACACGGCCCTGCATGGCCATCTTGGCCCGGTGGGCCATGTCTAAGTTCTGGAATTTTAGGAAGGCGTAGGCCCCGCCCTGACCACGGGCCGGACGTTTGATCACCACCTCCTCGATGATGCCATACTTGTCGAAGCCCCTCCGTAGCTCGCCCTCTGTGACGTTGTGATCCAGGTTGCCGATGAACAGGTTCCGGCACGCCCTGGCGTCGTCCTCCGGCTTTAAGTCATCGTGCTCAGGTACTGGCAGTCCGTATGGCCGCCCCCTCTCATCTAACATCCCGTAATAATCTAAGATCCTCTCCCTCTCTCTGCTCAGTCCAAGCCCATCTACAGGGTAGTGTCTCGGGGGACGGATGTCCCTAATACTGCTAACTCCAGCCCCTGGGGAAAGAGACCTCTGTCTATACGGGGGATAAGGAACAGGGACACCATGGATGGGGATGTAGCCGACTTCCGGCGGCGTGCAGCTTCGTCTCCGGACATACATGGGCTCTACTTTGAGGGGGCGGTCATACAGCACTAACCTGGTCTTGGCGTGTCTGGCCTCTTTAGCGTCCTCAGGGTGTCGGAAATTCACGTAGGCGACCCGGCCCAACTCAGGGGTGTGAGATAGTTTCACACTAACATCGCCAAACTTTTTAAACTCGTGGAAGAGTCCGTCTTCAATGTGTTCGTCGGTAAGAACAGAGCCTAGATTGCTAATGAGCAATGATTTGTATTCCAGAGTCCCCCCCGCTCCTCCCCGTGCGCCCAGCAGCTCAGCCGCCACTTTGCCTTTAGGCAGCGCGGCTGTAGTCCGGAGAGTAGGGCGACCGATAAGGCCGAGGTCGTGGTGTTGTTGTCGGTGGTGGAGGGGGTCTCCGGCGGCCCCGCGCTCCTCCCGAAGCCGTGTCTTTTCTCGTTCCCTGCTCCTGCTCCGAGCATGTTGCCTACGGCTTTCAGCGAGCAACAAAGCAAGCGGTGGGGGCGGCAGGTCCTCTCTCCGTGCCCCGTCTCGTTCACGCTCTCTTTCACGTATTCGTTTCGCTAAAGCCCTACTCGGACTAATGTCCCTCCCCGCCTGTCGCTTCATTTTCAAACGATGCCCCAACTTTTTTTTTAGCAAACGCGTTAACGTAACTAGCTAGCTCGTCAGCCAGTGTCTACTGAATTAATCCACTCTGGAAGCAAAATCCTCACTTTTAGCATACGCTGCACAGAAACGGACGATTTAGAAACTTGTAGTTAATATCCGTGACGCTGATACGTTACGTTTACTCCAACATATAACCATAAACGCGCTTAAAAACAAATTAACATCAATGAACCTGCATCAACACCGCCATCTTGGACAAAAGGAATGTGCGCGTTCCGCCAATGGGAGGGGTTTGAGTCGACGTAGTCGTAGAGGTAATGACGTCATGTGGAAGTGTTGCAAATTACAAATATTTAAGATCTGTACCCAAATGTAATATCTTTCAATTGAACTTGAATATTTATTAAAATCTTTAGAATTGGCAAGTGACAAAAATAACATTACATTTCTGCCAAAAAATATGAAATTGAAACCCCTTACATCAAACGTAAGGGGTCACATTTTTTCTAACGTGCAAATGCTCTATGCATCAGCATTTCTATTTCTCTTTTCACCATAAATATTCATAAACCAAAAACGTATTTTTTAAGAATATTAATTTTACTAAAATGTAATAACCTTCCAGAAAAGTTACCAGAATTATTTCAACAACAAGCTCAGATCTCATGAAAATGTTTTCTTCAACATTGCTTGCATTTTTCACATGAAGGATATTACATGCTACTACTGTACTGATAAAATAATGATAATGTCAGAAAATCTTTAAACTTTTTCATTCTTGCTGCAAAATACCCCAAATTACATTTTTTTTTTTTTAGCTTTATCCCAAGTTTCTAACCAAAATCATTTTGTCTGAAATAGTATCATCCTATATTTCCTAGATCAATCCCTTTACATTATTCTTGGTTATTTATGTTTTTATCATTTCAGATCACACCTGTCGTAATTGAATTTTGTTCGATGTATCCATGTATGTTGAAAGGTATGGAGACCTGATTCACCCAGTCCAAGTCCAAACAAACAGAACTGGAAACTGAATGCAACAGAAGTACAACAAGCTGCCCCGTCTGACAAGGTACAGCTCGTTTTTTGTTTTTTTATAATTCAGAAGGAAAAATGTTTTAAAAATTACATGATTTGGTAATGTAGTTGGACTCTTATTCAGTTCAGTTGCTCAGCAAATGCTCACGATGTGAAAAACATGGATTTGATCATGATCAACAGCAAATATGAAAACACAAAAACTAACACTGGGTTTTCAGATTTTAATGAAAAAGTATAACACAGCTGTAATAAACATCAGGTCTTACATGAAAGATTCAGTGTGAAAGAACAACAAATCCACAATTTTGTTTTGTTTTCTTACTCTTTCTGGCATGGCCAACCTTATTTGTAGAGGGTTATGGACAGTGGGTGGAGGTTTCCTCTAGCCGAGCACTACCAAACCTTAAACAACACATCAAGTTCTCAATTTGCCAACTGATGATTATTTGATTAGTAGAATCAGGTATATTAGTGCTTGGCCAGAACAAATACCTGCAGCCATTGTCAAAGCTCCTGTGAAAAGCCAGCCCGTTTCTGTTCCATTTCACTATAACATTAATAATTAAAGAAATAATAATAAGCACATCCCTTCAAAAAGAAAGTTAAGGTCACAGACAGACTGCCCGGTGGTTCATATACCGCACAGCGAACATTAGCCACCAAAAAAATACCTCCTCGAAGGCCCCGTCCCCGGTGGTCACATACGTCTCAAATGGCCCCCTATTCACCATTTAGTGCACTAATGCCCTTAACGCCCTCTGTGGTGTGAGAAGCCCAAATAGGGAGCCATTTGGGAAGAAACGAGTGTCTGAAAGGGGATCTAAGTTCAGGTGGTTCCCACTGTGCTTTACACAGACAGGCTAACAAAGATCCCAAGGATTGTTCTGTCGACCAAAAGATCAAAAACAGATCCACATTGACCTGCCTGTGTAAATGCAGCCCATGTTTTTCTATTGTGATTGAAGTCTGATTTATACAGGCAGCCTAGTTCCTGTCCATGCTTAAGCCAATTATTAGCAGAATATCTGATCTGAACTGATCTGACACCAATTAGTGGCAAAAATATCAGAACTGGGCTGTCGGTATAAACTCATCCTTAAAGGCAAATCTGATCCTGGATCAGCGCGCTCAAACCAGGTCTGCATCCCCTCTCTCCTGTTATAATTCAGTCCGTGCTTTTGCTGCGTTGGGGGCATACTTGGGCATGAGTTCATCGATCTTGCGGATGAAGTCAGACTTCTCGGCGCAGCCTTTACACGACTCCCCCCACTCCTCCAAAATCTTCTTCAGGTCCTTCACCTTCAGCTTCTTCAGGTCCACCGTGCTCAGGTCCACCTGCTTGTCTGCAGACCAGGGAGATGAACAGAAGGTTAGTATGACCAGGGAGACCACGTAGATGGAGAAAAGGTTATGATGACCAGGGAGACCGTGTAGATGGAGAGAAGGTTATGATGACCAGGGAGACCGTGTAGATGGAGAGAAGGTTATGATGACCAGGGAGACCGTGTAGATGGAGAGAAGGTTATGATGACCAGGGAGACCGTGTAGATCAGAGGCATCAAACTGGTTCTGTGGAGGGCCAAGTGTCTGCAGGTTTTCACTCACCTTGTACTTGATTAATTAGGTCACTAATTGGTTAGTTTCTACCCACACCTGGTTGCTTAGGTCTGAACTGGGAACCAATTTTTAGAAAAAAACAAAAACATGCAGACACTCGGCCCTCTGTGGAACCGGTTTGACACCCCTGGTGTAGATGGAGAGGTTCAAATGACCATGTAGATGGAGAGAAGGTTATGATGACCAGGGAGACCAT
>JACXGI010019292.1:0-12174 GCA_016801175.1 Esox masquinongy
GAGAGAGAGAGAGAGACCAGGGTTGCTGGATGAGGGAGAGAGAGAGAGACCAAGGTTGCTGGATGAGGGAGAGAGAGAGACCAAGGTTGCTGGATGAGGGAGAGAGAGAGAGACCAAGGTTGCTGGATGAGGGAGAGAGAGAGAGATGCAGCAGATGATAGGAAAAATAAAACAGACACCAGCACAATTAGGCGTTCCTGCTGTGTCTTTCAATGGAGCCGGTTCACTGGCCAGCTGCAAGCTCCAGCCTCCCCTACTGCACACTGCAGATAGCTTCATGATGGCTCTGTGCACAGCCGCGCGCACACACACACACACACGCACATGCACACAACAGCCCAAGCGCACACATTGCAGCGTTCAAGTTAGCTCAGAGCAGACACTGCAGCTTTCATGTTTACACAGTTCAGTCCTGCAAACACACACACACACACACTCTTTCTGCAGTACTGATAGCGCTGGGGCGTTCTCCTTTGGCAAGCATGAGTACACACAGTACAGAGGTAGAAAGACAGGAGCGAGAGGGGGAGAGAAAGAGGTAGAGAAAAAGAGGGGAGGTAGAGTGGGAGGGAAATGAAGAGGAGGAGACACACACACACACACACACACTGCACCTGCAGACAACACAAGGATACACCCACACAGTTGAAGAGCACGCAAAACATTATCTGTGTGTCCTTGCTTTGCAGTGAACAGCTCTAATAGGTGGTTTGTATGTGTCCTCCAGGCTTTGTAAATAGAACCACCACCCAGGTCCAGTGAGAATCACCTATGCAGTGTGACAGCCAGGACATCCCGCCTCCAACCACAGCAGACCATGAGGATGAGTCATGAGAGGACATCATGACAGACAAACGCATCAGCCAATCGGGACATGGGGCTCCTCTTAGGCACCACTGATTGCAGCAATACAGGCACAGGGCAGCAGGTCCATTAGAGAAACCCACGTAGCCCCGGCAACAGCCCATGATAACCAGACAGACAGACAGACAGCCAGAAACAGCTGTCTGTTTCTGGCGTCTAGATACATGACAGCCATGGTTACATAGAGACCAGCCCTCCACGGGGAGAGGGGGACGCAGTGTACTGCTCGGCATCTGGAATGGTCCCTATCGTTCTTGGACAACTGGTGAACTGTGATTGGTCAGACCAGGTCCTCTGTGGCTACGCTGTCTGAGTTCCAAGTGTGTGTGTATGTCGGGGGGTGGGTGTGTGTGTGTGTGTGTGTGAGAAGAGAGCGTATCAAGATGTCATGCGTCAAAAGATGCCGCCCCTCCACTGGATGTATTTTAATGTGCGCTTAAGTGTTATACAATTGTACATGGCGTGCTTCAACAGGTTCTAAATATGATTATGATATTGAGAGAAAAAAAATAACAGTATTTTAATATAACGCTCTTCTTCCGAGATGTATTTGGATGTGCATATTACGGCTATATGACCCCACTGAGTCAGTGTGGATATTTGTCCTGCTTTGTGTTCAATTAAAAAAAAGATACGATAAAAAAAGCCTCCACTTCAATATCCACACCATCGTAGTACTTAGAACGCAGGCCAGATATGCTGCTTCATTCTAAGTGGGTTGTGTGCTGGTGTGGATATTGGGTCAAAGTTCACGCAGTCAAAGTTCAGCCGTGTGCACACATGGCATGATGTACAGTAGACGCCACGTCATCACCATGAAGGTGAAAGGTCAGGCCCTAGGGCCCGGGCTAAGGTCATCTCATCACAAACCCCCATTGATATCTCTGCTGTTCTCCATCACCGAATGCGAGGCTGCTTTTACCATAGAAGTAACTGGGACACGACTCGAACGGATTCTTAGCACTGCACTCCAGCTCTCTGCACCACAGACAGGATTTCCTAATATGGACAACGTCCAGAATTCAGTCCCTACTGATTGGGGAACTGTTGTCAGGTGTCCACGGTCAGACAGCTTTAGTTATCAGACTGGCCGTCACGTGTCTCTGTCCTCCCAGTGTGTTCGTAACGTAGCCTCCATCTAACTACAGCATCCAGTCAGCTGACACACACAGCGAGCATCCAGACAGGAGCAAGTCACCCCACCGCCAAACCTCTCGTTGTTCTATTGCTCTCATTATTTAATGGTGTACATAGTATTTGACGCTGTTTAAATGGAAGACGTGATGTACTAATATAATTGTGTATAGTATTTCCTAGAGATGTTTATTTTCTATGAAATGTTATTGCTTATAAAATGTTATTAAAAGAATCCATAAAAAATTAAAGACTTTTGGGAATGTCACTGGTTCTAAGTTGAGCATGCTGTTTCTTTTTCATGTTTTTCTTGTTTTAAATCGATGACACTACATCACTTTGTTTGAAATGTTTTTGTAACGCCAATGTCAAATATACCAGCACCTTTCAATGCTGCTCAGACCAAGGACTGTTCTTTTTTGTCATCTTCTTTGAAATCTGCACTCACACACACACACACACACACACACACCTTAAAAACACTGCACTGGAGGCATATATTACAAAATGTTCTTCTTTTTATTTACATATCCAAGAATAACCATTAAGAGGAGAAAGACAGGGGAGGACAGAATAATGAAGCAGATGGTTGATGATTTAACACATTGACACTACCGATAGAACCAGCACACAGGGAAGGAATCATCAGTCCAGTCATTTACATTGAGACACTATCCCTAACTATTCTGTCCTGGGATGAACACAAAACACATGCATGCACGCATCCACGTGCACGCATACACAGATACAAAAGCTATTTTTTATTTTATTTTTTTACATCTGTGTTCTGATTGTTTCTTATTGGATCAGACAGCAGGTAGTTGTCCCTGGATTTGAATACAGTGGGTGGGCCAATCTTGCTACAGATTTCTTTGGAAGAGATGGTAACCAGAGAAATGAACGGGGTGGACTTTGTTCCGTCTAGAAGAGTCGTAAATCACCCCAAGATTCAGACACTTAGAAATCACCATAGAAGCACACACCCTGCGCAACAGTGCAAACGTACACATGAGAAGAACTGACAAATTGGTATTTTGTCCCCATGACACGATACTTTAATTTGACACATTCACACTCCTTCACCAACAATGGCAACACTATCAAAAGAGGTCCAAAATGGCACTCTGTCCCCTTTGAAGTGCTCCACTTTCAACCAAGGCTCTTACAGCTCTGGCAAATGTAGTGCACTATATAGGTAATATGGGGTCATTTAGGGCTCATTCTACCCTCCACTGGGCCCCTAGCCTGTGCCAATGTTACACAATGAGGGTTGGAAGTAATTAGAATGTGAAATACTGTTAAATCAAATAAATCAATTTTTATAAATACACTTTATATATCTGTCCCAATATATATATTGACTCGGTCCCCTTTTCAACATGACAGAGAAACCTGCCCACTCTACATTCTGCAATTTTTTGTTGTCTGAAATGTTGTGCTTCTCAAAAGCCCAGGCTGTCCCAACATGGTTGGCTCGTCCCATCCAATCAGACAGTCATCCACCCTCAACACACCAATCACAACAGAACACTCCTCTTTGGAAGAAAAATTGCAGGTAAAAACCCTTTCTCTTGTGGCTCTCTTGCTCTTTCCCTCACACACGCACGCACGCACACATCCTGTAGAGGGCACTACACCACCACCCAGTGGACACATTCTGCCACTACAGGGGATATCACATTGGGGAATGGAAACGAACCGTAATCCCTGAACGTAGATAATGCGGTGGATGATGACTGAATATGTTAAATGGCAGATCATGGTAGCCATGGTAATAGCAACACTTTATTGGGATGAAAAGGAGCCAAGGTTCTCCTCTGCTAAACTGTTCATCTGAGCACTGTGTTTTTACAGTGGTCCTCAAACATCTTGGGGCTGGGGACCTAAATAAAAGCACCCCCATCATAATCACAGTCCAACTCGAGTGAGAAAAAATAGCAAGAGTTTTTACTATGACTTCGGCAGTGCATGACGGAACAAACCAAGCCTTGGGTCCTGCGTGAAAATACTTTAAATAAGTTTTGTAGAAAACTGGATCGGTGATCCTCCCAGACAGATTTCCCAGGTGTAACCTTGTAAAATGTTCATTTTGGAGAGTTTGAGAACCACTGGTCTCCAGTACTGAGCAATGAATCAGGGATACAGGTGATATGAAACTAGTGGAAGGTGACTGTCTTCCTGTCTGTCTGTTGGATATGATTCTCGGTATCTAGGCAGTCTGTCTTTGTGTTTGCTCTTCAGCTGCAGGCCAAACGGCAGAAACCTCCGTCACCATCTCTGTGTGTGTGTGTGTGTGTAATACTGTATATTTTAGGTGGAGGTGACGGTGGTACCGCTGCCCAGCATGATGATCATCTGCTGGCAGTCATGGAGGGAGCGCTTGTCCCCCAGCTTCTCCAGGGTCCGGGCGGCGTCGGCCAACATCCCCACCCTCTGGCCGGGCGCCGACAGGAAGGAGGGGGGCAGGTAGCGACACGCCAGCATCACAGCCTCAGCCTGCTCCCTCTGACCAGGACGCATCTCACACTCCTCTACAGAGACACACACAGAGACCAGGTGGAACACAAAATACACCTCCAGCCTTTACACACACGCACGCACGCACGCACGCAGGCAGGCAGGCAGGCAAGCACAGACAGACAGACAGGCAGATAGGCAGACAAACAGATAGGCAGGCAGGCACAGACAGGCAGACAAACAGACAGGCAGACAGACAGACAGGCAGACAGACAGACAGGCAGGCAGACAGGCAGGCAGACAGACAGGCAGACAGCCTCAGCAGTTACCGGTCTTGGCTCCGGGGGTGGCTCTGCGTCTGAGCGAGCGGTCCAAAAGCTGGTGTGTCCTGGTGGGACTCGCCCCCGCCATCAGCCTGGCTGTTGCCTCATGAAGAAATAACTGAGAGAGGCAGAGAAAGAGACAGAGAGGCAGAGAGAGAGAGGCGGAGGGACGGGGAGAGGTAGAGAGGCAGAGAGAGAGGCAGAGGGACGGGGAGAGGGAGAGAGGCAGAGAGAGAGGCAGAGAGAGAGGCAGAGGGACGGGGAGAGGTAGAGAGGCAGAGAGAGAGGCAGAGGGACGGGAGAGAGAGAGAGCCAGGGAGGGAGAGAGAGTAGGAGTGAGAGAGTAGAAGGAAGAGAAAGTGTATCATGAGCGATGAGTGAGGGCAAATCTATGTGTATGTCAGGACTAGGGATGCCACGAGAACCGATACTTTGGTACCAAGTCGATGCCAAAAGTCTGAAAACATCATGGTACTGGTTTTTGTACAGCACCGTAGGTACCGGGGATCCAAAATGTGACAGTTGGCGGCAAGTGCAGCTGCAGTAAGAGTCGCAAACTTTGCGTTCGAGGCGGATGATCAAAAACCACTATGCAAACAGTGCCTTCAAACTTTCGAGACTAAAGGAGGAAACACTTCCAGCTTAGCGAAGCACCTCAAAGAGAGACATGCAGATTGATTTAAAGAATTCAAGGTGACTGAGTTTGAATTCATGTCACATTAACAACGTATCCAAAGTATTATCCTTGTTATATCCTTATCCTGAAATATACGCTACCAATATTTTAGTTTGAGACAGCTGGCATTGCTGTGTAGCCTAACCAACTATGTTCCATACAATGTTTGCAATGGCTTAACCTCTTAAACCAGGCCTAGAATGTCGCTAGGAGGCCAAGGTGGCCAGACGAGATTGGAGGTCTGGCCTCGCGAGACTAGCAAGGCTAAAGGCTACCGTAATGTAACCATAGCTCGTAGTAGGAGGCTACAGTCCTTACTGTGCCACCTGTCATCAGTCATCAAAATACAACGTTAGCGTTTTAAATACATTTTTTCAGACAAATGGCGTGTCACCATGTCAGTAAATTTAAACTACTGCTTGCCCTCTGAGCAGAGGGGGGGGTGTGTGTGCGTGTGTGTGTGTGTGTGTGTGTGTGTATGTATGTGTGTGCATGTGTGTGTAGCCTCTGCTGTTTTCTCAAGTACATGGGATTCATTGTTTTGCTTTAGTTTTTTTACCGTGGTATCGAATTGAGTATCGAGAAAAGTGGAATTTCGCTGGTATTGACACCGGCTACTAAATGTCTGGTATGGCGACATCCCCAGTCAGGGCGTGTCTCCGTGGCATTCCTCCATCCTACCCTGCGCATGGCGGGCCTGAAGCTCTGGGCCAGCTTCCGGAGGGAGGACAGGTCCTGCTGGAAGCCATGCAGCTCGCCCGGGGAGGCGGGTTGGGAGAGCCCCCCCGGACCGGAGCTCTGCTGCAGACGCCACACGTTGGTCCGCATCACGAGCAACAGGTCACACAGCAACAGCTGAACCACCTGGGGGAGACAAACATCTTATCAAGGGGGAGGGTTGGAAATCACGCTAACTGAAAGGCAGTCATCGTGGGTGCCCCGTCCGTCGTGCTGAATGGGGGCCCAGGTCTGTGTTGTACTGCAGGAACATTGCACCCAGCTGAGAGACACATGCAATGCAACTACAATGCACCACAGCCCTGACCTGACCGTGACCTGACCGTAGCACCACGCAAGTGTGGGTTTCTGCATGTGTGTTTTCTCTGTTTCCCATTTCAACATTCATCAAAACCTTTCATGCATTTTCAAAAAAGCTTTCGAAGACTTACGGGTTAGGGTTTTGAGGTTGTGGTTAGGGTTAGGGTCTTGAGGTTGTGGTTAGGGTTAGGGGTTCGAGGAAATCGTTTTTTTTGTTAAGACAGATCATGAAAACGTGTGTGCCTTTCAGCACCTTGTCTATGTTACTGCTATGACAGTGAGGTCCCAGGTTGAGGCTGTCTCTCAGCAGTCTGCTGGCCTTCTCACTGTGGCTGAGGCTGAGCTGCCCGTTCTCCGGCTTGGTCAGCAGGGCGCGCACTGCTCGGAACGTGTTCACAGCCGCCTTGGGCAACGGACTCCTGAGACACACATCGAAGAGCATCATCAGACAAGGTAAAAATGCTGTCACATTCTCTGTTAGAGCTTGATTCAGTCTCTCGGCTGTGTGTGTGTGCGTGTGTGTGTGTGTCTGTGTGCGTGCGCGCACTGCAGTCTGTAGACTACGAGGTAGGTTCTCTGCAGCAGGGTACAGTCTCTCAGCTGTGTGTGTGCGCGTGTGTACTCACTCTGCAGTCTGTAGACTACGAGGCAGGTTCTCTGTAGCAGGGTACAGTCTCTCAGCTGCCGAATCGTCTCCCTGGAGCCAGTTGATGATCACCACGGCAACTGATGACCACCACTTGGAATGCGGGTCACAGCCTGAAGAGTCAGACAGATGTTAATAAAACCAGACACTTATCCACAGCCACTTACATGAACATTCCCTACCCATAGTACTTCATAACCATTTGGGCGGGAGGAGAGGGCCTCAATGTCACCATGCGAAAGGTTAGATTTTAAAGACCCTTATTTTTGCCAGACAACTTTAGAACCCATTCTGATTTCCCAGGACGGTCTGGGATTAGGTAACTGAACGTCCAGTGTTCTCCATCCCCGTTCCTGCAGAACTACCCAGTAGACACCTTCCCTCTAAATCCAGTAGCCACTGGAATTAAATGTGTAGTAATCAGAATCAGTCTGGAGTGAAAACTACTGTATGGTAGCTCTCCAGGAACAGGATTGGGCAGCAGTCATCTGCTCAGTGAAAATATATATATATTTCTCGGCGGTTCTCCCCTCCCACACACACTAACAGATCCAGCTGCTGCTGATGACGACCTGGGTTTCAATCTGTTCCCCCTCTGGCATGGTCAGAACATGCTGACACTGCCTCTACTCTGACAGCCTGATCTCTCCAAGGGAAAAGACCACCTCTGTTTAACATTGGGCCAACCCACCCACCCACACCCACACCCACACCCACACCCACACCCACACCCACACACACACCCACACACACACACACACACACACAAATGCTGACTGGGCAGTCTAACAGCATGCCAAAGAAAGTCTGCTTTCAAACTGTCCACACACACTCTTCCTCTAGGTACTTGTTCATGGTGATTAAAGACTTGACAGGACTGGAAGATGGATGGATCCGTGTAAAGGACAGAGCACGTTGTGAATACCTCCCATATGCTCAGCGGAGCGAGGGAGCCTATCTAAGGAGCCTATAGCGATTTCCTCTCCTCGTCTTTGCCTGCACTGATCTTGACAACACAGGGACCAGTCGAAGCCACGTGTCAGAAGCTAGCCAGACAAGTGTTCAGTTGACATGTTACTGAAGATCACTATAAAAGAGCAACAGAGAAAGACTTCTGAAAGTACACAAAGGGGGGTGTTAAGTAGTGGGTCGGAGCTCCATGGCAGGAGTAGAAGTCCCAGAAGTTATCTTAGATTCTACATGTCAAGGCAGGGGTTTGGAGCACAACACCAACCTCAGCCAACTTCCAGTCAACGGTGTATATACTGTCCATTTACAGTGTCTTTTCTCCACGTTGCTAAAACGACGGCTAGAGGACTATTTGTCTTATTTTAACAGCAGGGGAGTCATTTCCAGCTCGACCTCGGCGCCTCGGTGAAGACCAGATTCAGCCTGACACGTCAGCAGCATAGGGATCAGCCGCGGAACAATACGAAGCCGTCGAGTCTCACCAGTCACAGTTGCCATGTTGGAGCCGATGGCGAAGGACTGGGTGGTGGCTCCGGCAGCGTCTGACGCGCTGGTCAACAGCTGCAGGTACTCCAGAGCGTCCGCGTACTCTCTGAGGGACATACACC
This sequence comes from Esox masquinongy, assembly GCA_016801175.1. NCBI lineage: Eukaryota > Metazoa > Chordata > Actinopteri > Esociformes > Esocidae > Esox > Esox masquinongy. Next base: position 8,716 of record JACXGI010019292.1, read on the forward strand.
TCGGTTAGTTCAGAGGGAATTAGCTCACTTTAAGAACACTCACTAACCGGTTATGAGCTACAATCAGCGTTCTCTGAGGGACACGCACAAACCCTGACACACCTGACAAACACTAGGGGGCGCTAAAGAGCCTGTGTTCAAAAACACAAGAGAGAATTTGCCAAAAAAGCCAAAAAGACAAATCCATTCATTCAAGATTCCATTTTTACAGCGTAAGTTAGATGGTTCTCCTCACCCTGAAACTAGTCTACAGCTTCAATTCTCTTTTAACAGCGGCTACCGACATCAGCCTCCACCAGCAGTGTAATGTAATCTTTTTAATATCATTAATTATCCATGGGATTGATAGCGGGCAACGCTGCCAGATCAGCTAGTTACACCAAGCGTCTGTGGATCACCTACCCCTCTCCATCGGCAGGGGTCTTATCCCCCCGGGGCTGGGCCACACAGTACAGGGCCTTCTCCAACAGGTGCTCCCTAAACGCCTGGGTCACCTGGGCCAGAGGGTCCACTGTGGAGACACACGGAGGGACAAGACATGAGGCTTCACCTCCGCCGAGAACACGACCGGAGACAGAAGAATCGTTGCAGCCGACGGGGTTCTGGGGATAACCCGAGTCCAGCGGCTTTTTCATTTGGGTGACTGCGTGTGTCGACGCCTCGACCGTACTGACCCGTGTTTCCCGCCTGGCTGTAGATGCTCTCTTTGGGGGCGCTGCGGACAGCCCAGTCGCCGTCCACGAAGAAGCGGTGGCCCAGGGGGTGACAGAGCCACTGCATGGCTGGAGGAACACTGCCACTAGACGACAGACAGGCCTGGCGGGCGCTGCTCAGAAACACCCGCTGGGTACAGAGGGACAGGTGGGAGTGAGTGGAGACACATACAGCGCGTTCAAACGCACACACTCGTACCTCACCGCTCTAAATCGATCGAATTCAGTCCGTTTATTGGCTTGGGAAATGTATCGGCTAAAGCAAATGTAGATTTTCAAAAAGCAAATAGGAATTAAACAATACAATGAACAAATAGTCAAAAATGAAGAGTAACTTCACACAATAATTTGAGAATAACAAAGTTTAAAATATGATATAGTAACCCGTTAATATGTGACAACATTTGAAATGTTACATTATAAGCGGTGTACTGGGTTGTGTCGTGTGCTAAGAGCAGAATGGAGAAATGACGAGTGGATGACAGATAAATGGTGCTCGTTATCCACCAGTTGGCCTTTCACATTGCCCTGCTGTGATTTACACACTGGGGTATTTAACCTGACAGATAGGGGAGTTTGCCCAAATCAGATGGGTTCAAATTCTTCATGGGTTTATATCACTTGAAGGAAATATGACTCCTTATATGAGAGTACATTTGGTTACAAGGTCGGAGCATTTCGTCTGTGGGCAGGAGGCCCATTTCCGTTCTTCGTTTTAGAGGCAGATGGGCCTTCGCAACCTTCGCTCTGTTTAGGGAAACAGCATTCCACCCTGATCATTTTTACATTTTGGTGGATTTCACATGCAAAGTATTTCTCTTTTATTTTCCTCATCTTGTGTTTGGGCAGAAATGTGTTGCAGTCCTGGGGCTCTGACGGGTCTGTACATGAAGCTGACTGAGGGGGAAGTTCTCTAGATTTATCTCAGATTTGATGAGAACGCATCTTTTCTGAATTTTAATCCTGCTCTGAAGCATAGTTAAAGCTTTAGTGTTTTTGTTTTATGAATTCGTACTCAGTAAGTGGACTCCAGGTCCCACTACCATAGAGGCCAATTGGTTCTATGACTGGCCAGAGTCTTTTTAACAGGTCTCCATTGGGACGTCCACTGTAATGCTCTGTGTGTTGGCCCTTCGTGCCTCGTCTCACAGACTGTTCAGTGCCTTGTGGACGTTTCCTGTGCTGTTGGTCTTTAGGCAGAGCACAATGTACCACTTTGTTTGCTTTACCGCAAAGATGTCTACAGGTATGTTAAGATCATGGTCCCGGAATCCAGATGCTTTTCACATTAACACTGTTGTTTGTCTGACTGAGATTTATCGTCAGGGCTCAAGTCTGACAGAATGTGCGCCGAAGCTTTGAGTGCAGCTGTTCACGTCTCGCTCTTCTTCTCTTTCTTCCTCGAACTCCTCTTATCTCCTGCCTGACTCCCTCCCTCACAAAGAAACACCGTTTGGAAACCCGGCAAGGCCACTCACCGATGTAAAGTGAAGGAGTCTGGGTAGGCTGGCTTTGACTCGTAGGGCTGCGGAGACGTAGATCTCTCCGAGCGTGGCCACAGGCAGACAGGAACCTGAACACTCAGCCAGGTTGACAGCACTCAGGCCCATGTGTACAGCAGACAGGCGGCTGGCACCCAGCTTACCTACACAAACAATTAGAAGAAATAAACCAACCACAGACCCCCGGACAGGAGAACAATGTTAAACTTTTCCCGTCCACTCGGTCTTCGGGTCTTCAACCGGGCCAGGGGTTCTACAGCCCTAACAGGTGAAAGTCGTGGTAATGGTTTGGAATCCCTGTTGGGGTGCCGCAACTAGTGTCATAACAACATGTGGAGAATCTTTTCATATAAAGATGAACCAAATGTTTTTCTTAAATCACTAAATCCAGTGAAAGGTTTTCACGCTCTAAATAACGCTACTTCGTTTGTACGTACATCCTGCTGCTCCGATTTGACAGTGAAGCTGGATTTCCACGTTCCACTTCCTTCCTAATTTCCCTTCATCAATTTTCCTGTCACGATTCTATCTGTTCATTTGCTTCATGATATTAATGTGAATAGTATCTAACGAGCAGCTGAAAGTAGAAAAAAAGAAAATCTGTGCATTCTGACTGTGCGGCAAATTTACAGCACAAACACACAGCCCTCCGCTTGTCGTTGTTAATCTGGTCTACACACGCACAAGGAAATGCCGTCAACGTCCACTCGGGGCATATTCAACCTCTCTCCGATCACAAGTTGAATGTATTAAAATACGTCCGTATTTCCAGAGTATCCGCGTCGGCCCGGTGTCAGTGGGAGGACAGTCTGGTGGACCGACCCGGTCCAGGTCACCTACCCGTCATGTGCAGCTGGTGAAGACGGTGGTACACCAGGGCGGCGTCACGACTGCTGTTGCACGCGTCCTCTCGGAGCCCCCCGGCGCGGAGGCCGCCGGCCCTGACAGCCAGCCAGCGTCCCACCCCCAGGCGCTGGAGGCAGAGGCGGAGCAGGGCCCACAGGGCGGCACAGGCCAGGTCCAGCTGAGAGGTGGGTAGGGGGCGCCCCAGGGCCTTCAGACACGTCCACAGGTTCTGACTGGCCTGGGCAAAGTCTCCCTGTGGGGGGGGGGGGGGGCGAAGGGAGGGGCTGTATCAAACCTGCAGTCACATGCTGCTAACCTGTGTATCTACTGCACTATATATATATATATATATACACACACATTTATATATACACACACATTTATATATACACTTTTGT